>JAURVB010013659.1:0-26482 GCA_033002965.1 Piper betle | reverse complement strand
TGTGTCCGACTGCACAGCTTGGCTCTATTTCCTTCGAGTGCCTGCCATCTAGATTTGATTCCGTTATGTTCAAAGAAAAAAAAAATTTTTTTGTTAGTGAGTCCACTAATTCCCTAATGACATACCCCATTGGAAAAAGATAAATATTGGACTCTTCAACAAGGTACTTGAGTCATAAGATGTGAGCTTTTGGATCACAGAACTGGTATTATCTGAAACCTGCGCTAGTCCCTGTATGGCCGTCAAAATTTGGCCTAGCACACTCTCCATGTTTGTGTCCGACTGCACAGCTTGGCTCTGATTTCCTTCGAGTGCCTGCCATCTAAATTTGATTCCGTTATGTTCAAAGAAAAAAAAATTTTTTTGTTAGTGAGTCCACTAATTCCCTAATGACATACCCCATTGGAAAAAGATAAATATTGGACTCTTCAACAAGGTACTTGAGTCATAAGATGTGAGCTTTTGGGAAACCTAGCTCTTATACAACCTGCAACGACCCACCATTTTTCACAACATTGTGGGCCTAGCTGGCTAGGTGTTACTCACAATTAAGCAAATATGTCTAACATTTTTATTTAACAAAACATATAAAGATCCCACAGTCTTAGACCGTTTCCCAGTAGCCACACTTATTTCTCAAATAAATAATAAAAGGAGTCCTCATATTTATTTTGCTCCATGCTCCGGTTGTCAATCACCTAATTTCGTATCTGCACACCTGCGGAGGCAATTCCGCGTTAGTGATTACAACACTAAGTAGTATAATAGATAAAACAAATCAAGTACATTCCACCATTTCCTAATGTTTATTTTAATATGCGGTGGAGCGATTCCGATATAATCCAAAACATTGCGGAGGAGGTATCCACTGTGATCCGCACACCCCTAGCCGTAGCCCTTTTGAGGGGAGGCTACCATTACCGTCTCCAGTGCCAGTGCCTCGCACACCCCGGCCATAGCCTTTTTGTGGGGAAGCTATCACTGCACTCAGGTGATTGCTACGCCCTGTTTGTGGGGAAGCTCTCACTACCGATTCTAGTGCTAGTGCCTCGCACAGCCCGGCCGTAGACTTTTCATGGGGAGGCTATCACTGCACTCCTGTGCCAGTGCCTTGCACACCCGGCCATAGCCTTTTTATGGGGAGGGTATCACTGCACTCAGGTGATTCCTACACCCCGTTTGTGGGGAAGCTCTCACTGCCAATTCTAGTGCCAGTGCCTCACACACCCCGGCCGTAGCCTTTTTATGGGGAGGCTACCACTGCACTCAGGTGAATGCTATGCCCCGTTTGTGGGGAAGCTCTCACTGCCAACTCTAGTGCCAGTGCCTCACACACCCCGGCCGTAGCCTTTTTATGGGGAGGCTTTCACTGCACTCCAGTGCAATGCAGGAATCGTTGTGCCTCGCTCACCCCGGCCGTAGCCTTTTTATGGGGCGGCTATCACTACTCCCAAACAATGTCGATGCATTACACAATTTACGCACATAATACGACCCCGTGTCGGACTGAGTCAATTCTTTGACCCCGGTTGCACTCAGTGCATGGTGGTCGAATCTGGGCTCAGGCCGACCTAGGCTACCAACAAGGAAAGTACGATTGTTCTACCTATTATACGTACCTGACTTGTGATTTTGTCTGACTGTGATCCGCTAACCCTAATCTGAATGAGGGCATAAAATTATACATTAGTATAATTTTATTTTGCATGAACCTACATGTAACTACATGACTGATATACTATCAATTTTAAATGATGTAATTAGTTCATGTTAGTCTTCATTTCTTATTAAATTTTCATCAATTCTAATGATAATTAATTATTAATTATCCCCATCAAAATCCTCATTATCTAATTGATAATTTAATTATTAAAATGCCCCATACTTACCTGGTTGTCATTCTACTTTAACAATTCATTTAACGACCCCAAAGCTCCCAGCTTTATTGTAGTCAACCAGCGAAAGCCGGTATTCTCACCATGCATGGACGAGCCTCCATTTGCTGCTATGGCGTCTCCACCTTGGCCACCACATGGCAACCCTCAACCAGTCCTTGGCGACCGTCTTCCGGCTACCCAATCAGCAACCCCAACCTAACCACGGTGACTCCATGTCGGTCACATAATCAGCCCATGGCCCATGGCAGCGTCTCCCTAGTCGGCTACATGAACAGCACCCGACCAGACCCGTGGCGACTACTCTAGTCAGCCACATAAACAGCACCCGATCAAGATGTCTTCTTTTCCTTCCACCCAATTTCAGACCCCATCTTCTATCTACCACTGATCCTATTGGAAAAAACCCCAAAGATCCAATCTTTATCCGCTGCTATCTCATGGAACTCGGACTACACCCTACATGGGGACCTTAATTTCATCATTCATGGTGGTCGACCAGCAGCCATGGCGACCATGTCCTTCCCCATCAAGGTGACGACCAGCACCACCCCAAGTGACGACCAGTCTGCCCTTTCCACGGCGGATCCACGTCTGGCCGGCAACACCACCCATGGCAACACCAACCTAGTCTCCCTTCACATTCCTGATTTGCATCCCTCCACGACGGTCTGACTCGGCCACCCAAGGCGACTCCGTCCAGCCAGCCGCACCGCTGGGAGCACTCCCTACTTCCAGCACGTCAACCCAACTCACAAGGATGGAAGATGGTGTTGTTGCTGTTGCAAAAACAGCAAGACGTCCTCCTGGTTTTCTTCTTCCCTTGTTGATTTCTCATTTGATTCTTATGTTTATCATGTTTATGATTTATGCAACATGTGTATGCATGCAATAGAAGAAAAAAAAGGAAAAGAAATTAGCCGAGCAAAGGAGGAAAAACCAGCGCTGTTCAAGGAGGAAAAGGATGTAGATGACACCCTCCCCTTCTCCTTTTATCAAGAATTAGATGACGGCTAGGATATGTGGAAACACCTGGATAACATAATGTGGGTAATTGGGTAATCAACACGGTTCACTTAACCATTTCAGTTAACCTCTTAAATGGGTACATGGTTTAGTTCACTTAAATAGTTAAATGGATAAATAATGTGGTCGTCTTGACCGATTAAACTAGAATCGTCCGGTTAGAAATTATTTTTCAATTAACCGGGTAATTCATACTTAACCAGCTAACGAATTTTTTTCCACGTTGGATCCCACCGCGTCGAACGTTATTTTTATTATTATTGTTATATATATATATATATATATATATATATATATATTTCTGGGTCTTTACATATATATAGTTTTATTGAGTTTTTAGCGATTATACAATGCATGTCCAAACTTGTGGTTTAAAGGGTACTCAAGGTGACTGTCTAAGAGTACTCGATGTTCATGCTGAAAGCCAGGAGAATAATGGAAGTAAGGAGAGGGCTTAGGATATACTAGTAGTTACAAGGGGCCAAAAAATAAATGGAGAAATGCCAAGAGGTATCAACAATAGCAAAGCAGCCAGTTTAGGATGTTACCGGGTCCACAGCCTAGTGGTTGCTCACTAGGTGCTCTTCAGAGAGTTCACGAGACGCATATGAATGTTTTCTTTCATATGAGAGTTTGCTCTCATAGCTAGTTTGATAGTAGTTATATTTTTGGATCAGTAACACTTGTTACTGATGTGTTTTTATAATATATGTAGATGACGATCATGTGTAAGATGTGCCAGTCTGGACGAAGGAGCAGTGACTTCTCTTGTACACACATTTGTCAGATGATAGCATGTTTAATATTTTGCGGATGATGTAATGAAATGCTATACATGATGATCTGGTGTGATATGATGTATGTTGCTAATGATGACATGTTAATAAATATGTTTAGACATTGAATAAGTTCAACAAGTAAGTCATGGTCAAGAATTAATGAGAAACGTGAATAAAATGCATAGATGAGTCAAGACCCAGTTAGGTAAGAAGAAAGTAAATCAGTAATTGAGTCGAGACTAAATACATAAATAAATTATGTAGTCTAATGAATTTATTGTGTGACTCAATACAAAAATGAATTATACACTTAAATGAATTTATTGTGTGAACGTTTTATTCATTATCTACGTATGTATACACGTTGATTTGATAGGGTGGCCCATAATTGAACTTTTAAGGGAAACTCAATCCTACTACTATTTTACAATTTTTTATCGATTTTTAACGTAATTATTTGGTATGTGAATTAGTTGACTTGTCATCCGTGTAGTATCATGTTAGGTCTATTTTTGTACATTCATCTATGCATAGTGATAGACTTCTTCAATCTCGGGACACCCAGTGTAGATCCATAGGGTTTCATCCGTGTAGTATCAACTGTATAATTCATTTCCTCTCATAGCCAGTTTTATATTAGTTATATTTTTGGACCAGTAACACTCATTATTGATGTGTTTTTATAATATATTTAGGTGATGAGCATTAGTAGGATGAACCAGCCTGGATGATGGAGTAGTGACGTCTCTTACATACACAGTTGTCAGATGATAGCATGTTTAATATTTTGAGGATAATGTAATGAAATGCTATATATGATGATGTGGTATGATATGATGTATGTTGCTAATGATGACATGCTAATAAATATTTTTAACCATTGAATAAGTACAAGTAAGTTAAGGTCTAGAATTAATGAGAAACGTGAATAGAATGCATAGTTGGGTCGATACCCAGCTACGTAAGATGAAGGTAAATCAATAGTTGAGTTGAGACTTAATACAGAAATGAATTATACAGTTGGATGACCTTATTGTGTGAACTTTTTATTGATTATTTACATACGTATACACGTTGGCCCTTAATTGCGCTTTTAAGGGGAAGCTCAGGGGAGCGCCCAAGAGCGGGTAGGAATAGCTGACCCGGGTGAGCGAGGAGAACTTCCAAACCCAGTGCCACCGGTAGTCCGACAAGTGGTACTGCCAGATGGGGATGACAGTGATTGATACACTATAGAGAAATTCCGGAAGAATGGAGCTGAGGTATTCATTGGAGGGACTGATCCAATGAAGGCAGAGAGCTGGTTGGACATTACTGAAAAAGCATTTAGAGATCTCTCTGTGCCTCATCAGCATGAAGTGAGGTTGGCGACATGCATGCTTCAGGAGGAAGCATCCTATTGGTGGAAGTCCATGGAGAAGACTGTGTTCCATCAACGGGAGATTTCGTCCATTCCTTGGGCGGAATTTGTTACAGCTTTCAATGGACAAAATTTTCCTGAGTCTGTTGTCTAGAAGAAAGCTCTGGAATTTGCCACTCTAACTCAGAAGGATGATTCAGTCTGAGAGTATGCCAAAAATTTCTTGCAATTGGAGAGATTTGCATCTGGGAGTCTAGCAACAGGCCGGGCCAGAGCAGACAAATTTTTCTGGGGGTTAAAGCCAGAATTGAGGAGTAGGGTAGCTACGGCGCCAAGAGGCACTATGTAACACCCCAAATCCGGTTCACGCTCGTGAACTGAACCGGGATGTTACTGGCCCCGGTTAGGTCCGCTAACCCGAACCTACTCATGCGGATCCAATCTCGGCGTCTTAAGATGAAGATACAACTCTCAAGCATGAATGAATGCAAAAACCCTAACATGGTACTACATGAATGATATGCAATCAGAGTACACACCAAAACAATCCCGATAAAATTTAATGAAAACTTTGAAATATAACGGATAGAGTTTCCCCTAAAAATACAATTAGGGGCCACCCTGTCAAATATACATATAAAAATATATATAACCAAGTATCAAACAATTTCATTCACACAGAATCTAATCTACTATACACTCATTCTGAAGCTTGGGTTTCAACCCTCAACGCTTCCACTGCGCACTCGATTCATGTTTCACCTCTTGTCATTATATCTTAGTTTTTCATCATGTCATAACATTATCTCATTGCATTTAATCATATCCTATCATATCTTAGCATTTCACATCATTCACAATATAAAAGCATCATAAATAAAATATAAACACTCAATCAACTGACATGTGTGCAAGCGACCACAATGCTCCTCCGTCCAAGCTGGCTCCTCCAACTCGTGCTTATCACCTACATATATATAAGAAAAACGTCAGTAACAAGCGTTACTGGTCCGGAAAATAAAATAACTATAACAAGCTGGCTATGAGAGCAAACTCTCATATGAAAAAAAGCATCATACTCCACGTGAACACTCTGAAGGGCACTACTGAGGAGCCACTGGGCTGCAGACCCGGTAGCATCCCGAACTTACTGCTCTGCTGCTGGTACTGTGCTACTCTCAGCACTTCTTTTTCAGTACTTCTCGTGAAACTTTATCCTAAGCCCTCTCCTTACCTCCATATTTCTCCTGGCCTTGAGCACGAAGGCCGAGTACTCTCAGGCAGTCGCCTTTAGTACCCTTTGAACCACAAGTCCGGACATGCGCTGTACTAAACAGTACCCGTAAACCTCCACGTTCTCCGGGTGTGAGGAACTCAAACGCGGAGTTGTCAGGATCCCTCGGGAATGGAACAGTCCGCTGGCACTAATCCAGAGCCCGCTTTGACTGTCACGGCATCCTCTGCATGGTACGTGCAGTCGATTTCTCCATCTCTCGTCTCACTGAAAACTCGATAAAACTATATATATAGGCCTGGGAAGGGATTCATATAATAGGCCCGAAGGCAACTTGTGGTGGATCTTGTTTTCGAAATCAACCTCGAGGGATCTCATCCTCGAGGGGTTATTAATCCGGAAATATTCGGTTAAATGACCCGAGTTAAGTGGGATCCAATAAAACACCACTTAACCCGTCCTGCAAATAATAACATAAACATACAATAGAAAAGCGTAAAACAAGACGAGTCCTAAACGGACCTGGTGGAAGCTCCAAGCGTGTCATCGCGCCTAGGCGGCGAGCTCCTACTTCGTACCTACACATCAAAACTAGATACTAACGCCCGCTAACTAAATGATGCATCAAACTCAACAAACATCACCCAATACGAATAACATCCATCAACAATCAAGTAATCATAATGTAAAAATAATTCTACGTCATCCTATTCATACCAATTTTATACTGTTTTTCTAAGTTACGTCATACTCGATTAACATGCTCATATTTACTTATCTCACTAGACTACTTATCCTCCATTCACTATCAATCACATCATGTAACTTCATTCATACTCTGACATTCATCATGATAATTAATCAACCCTAGCATGCTATGCTAACAATTATCATCAATTTTAAATAAATCAATCGGAGGTAATTATACCTCACGTCGTCGGCAATCGGCGACGGCTAGGGTTCCGTCGCGCGTCTCGGAGCTCAAATTTGGCGCTCATCGGCGTCCGAAGCTCGATCGGGCTCCACTGGGTGAGCCCCGCGGAAGATCCGGTGAATTCCGGCGAATTCCAGAAATTCCGATTTTTCGGCGGTTTTCCGGCAGCTACTGGCGGTTTTCCGGCGACTTCCGGTGGTTTTCCGGCAACCATCGCCTACGGCGCCTACTAGTCGGAAAGGGGTCGTGTTGGGTACCCTCGGAACCGGCTCGGCGAGCCCGACTCATCTATGGCCTCAACATGGTCGACGGAGTTGGCGGCTCGCCGGAAAATGGTCAAAACAGTGGTGGCGGCGGTGGGTGACTCGATCCGGCCGGGATGGGCGGCGCTGGCCTCCGTTCCGGTCGGGGACGGTCGTGGGTTGGTCGAAGACGTCGAGGTGACCACTCGATCACGGCGGCGACGGTCGCCGGCGGCGAAATCGGCAACGCGAAGCACAACGCGGGCGCGGCGATTGGCGAGGCGTTCCGGCGTCGCGGCGGCCACATGGTGGCCGGACCTGGTCGGGGCGGCAGGCCGACGTTGTCGCCGAGCTGGGCGGCGTCGGTCGACGGCCGGGCGGCGCCGACAGCGGCGGCGGTGGCGCGCGAACAGGGGCGGCGCGGGCGAGGGTTTGGGCGCGGGGGAAGAAAAAGTCGGGGTGAAAATGGGTGGCAAACTCGTAAATAATACTTGACTCGTCTCCGGCTCGAGTCAAGTATCATAACTAACTCGTATTAAATCCTAAAAAAATTCATAAAAATCGGGAAAAATCCCGTAAAATCAAACAACACCAAAAAAATTATAATGATATGCTCTAGAACTATCAACCCACCCAAAATGCCCGCGACGCGTCCTAACGCGGTAAACGGCCTAAAACTAATTCTACGATCCACTATATATAAAATAAAAAAAATCACTGGCATACTCTCATATATTCTGATAACTCATTCTGTTCTGCTGTATTCATGACGTTATCATCATATACTTGGGTACGCATGACCCTCATAGCTCATACACGCGACTGGCATCGGCTCAGTACACGTGTCCTGAAACTGACTCAACTCGAAAAATAACGGTCGACCCGACCGGTTCTGAATATAAAACCCTGACTCGAATCGTGGGTTTTACACACTATAACTGAAGTGATTGAGCAGCCACTACTCGTGGGTTGGTGTACGACTATGTCCGTGCACAGAAATAGGGGAAGGCTACTATGCAACATAAGAATGCCAGCCAGGGTAGTAGCAAAAACAGGTCTGAAGAACACCAGCAGCAAAACTATCAACGGAATGTCGATGGGAACCGCAAAAGGAAGATTCAGGAGATTCCGTATCGACTATGTAAAAATTGCAACAAGATGCATTCAGGGTTATGCAGGGAGCCCCGTCAGTGCTATAATTGCGGAAGGATGGGACACTTGCAAAACGAGTGTCATTAGCCCTTAAGCAACAACAGGAGCAACCTGAAAAGGAGAAGACACCAGCTCCTAATCGCTACCCAGCACCTGCAAAACCAGTGGACAAAGGGAAGGCAAAACTTTTTGCAGTCAAAGTCGAGGATGCTGAGAATGAGGACCACACAGTTCGAGGTAAAATTCTGATTCAAAGTGTTAGTGTGGATGTTTTATTTGACTCGGGGTGTACGCATTCGTTCCTATCATCCCGATTAGTTAAGAGTTTAGGACTCCAAATGTCTACATTACCTAAGACTTATAGGGTCACCAACGCGACGGGAGAAGGGGAGGTCACAACGTTAGGAGTGACTAACCTATCCTTGGATATACAAGGGAAACCCTATGTGTGGAATTTCATTGTCTATGGGATAATAGGCTTTGATGTACTATTGGGAATGGACTGGTTGTCTGCACACCAGGCTTTTCTTGACTGTAAAGGGAGGAGAGTATTGACTAAACCTTGTAATTGTGAGATGGGGGTCATTTTCCAAGGGTCATGGAATGATCCATCCTCTTGTATTGTGTCGGTTAGTGAGGCAACTGAGTGGTTTGGTGAGGGTTGTAAAGTTTTTTCGGCAACTCTAGAGGAGCCTGAGTCCAAACCCAAACAGTTGTCCATGATTCCGGTGGTAGCAGAATTTCCGGACGTATTTCCAGGTGAACTTCCAGGGTTACCTCCTAAGCGGGCAGTGGATTTTTCCATTGACCTAGCACCAGGAGTATCACCAATTTCTAAAGCACCATACCGCATGGCTCCAGCGGAACTCAAGGAGTTAAAGCATCAATTAGAAGAGCTGTTGCAGGCAGGCTTCATACGACCAAGTACTTCACCCTGGGGAGCTCCTGTTCTTTTTGTAAAGAAGAAGGATGGCTCACTTTGATTGTGTATTGACTATCGCCAGCTCAATCAAGTGACAGTCAAGAATCGGTACCCCTTGCCGAGGATTGATGATTTATTTGATCAGTTGAAAACATCTGGAATATTCTCAAAAATAGACTTGCGGTCCAGATATCATCAACTACGGGTGAAGGAATCTGACATACAGAAAACGACTTTCCAAACTCGTTATGGACATTATGAGTGTAACACCCCAAATCTGGTTCACACTCATGAACCAAACCGGCATGTTACAGGCCCCGGTTAGGTCGGCTAACCCGAACCTAACTCGTGCGGATCCAATCTCGGCGTCTTAAGATGAAGATATGACCCGTCATGAATGAATGCATGCACAAAATCCTAACATAGGACTACATGAATGACATGCAAATTAAATTTCACACCATCACAATTACGAGCAAAATTGATGAAAATTCTGAAGCAAAACTGATAAAGTCTCCCCTAAAAGTGCAATTATGGGCCCACCCTGTCAAAATAATATATATACAAATATATCAGCATGCATTAACAATCACACAGAATCTCAGTCATAACGTATTCATTCTGAAGCTTGGGTCTCAACCCACTACGCTTCCGCTGCTCAACTCTGATCATATTTTGCATTCTGTTATCGTGTCTTAGCATTTCATTCACATTATATCATCATGCTCAAACATTTAATCATGTCATTCAAAATATAATAACATAATAATACAATATTAAACATTCAGAAATCTAACATGTGTGTGCACAATACCTCATTGCTCCTCCGTCCAAGCTGGCTCTTCCGACTCGTGATTATTACCTACATATAGTATAAAAACACGTCAGTAACAAGTATTACTGGTCCGAAAAATAAAATAACTATAACAAACTGGCTATGAGAGCAAACTCTCATATGAAAGAAAATAACATATACTCCACGTGAACACTCTGAAGGGCACTACTGAGGAGCCACTGGGCTGCAGGCCCGGTAGCATCCCGAACTTACTGATCTACTGCTGGTACTATGCCACTCTCGGCACTTCTCTTTCAGTACTTCTCGTGAAACTTTATCCTAAGCCCTCTCCTTACCTCCATATTTCTCTTGGCCTTGAGCACGAAGGCCGAGTACTCTCAGGCAGTCGCCTTTAGTACCCTTTGAACCACAAGTCCGGACAGGCGCTGTACTAAACAGTACCCGTAAACCTCCACGTTCTCCGAGTGTGAGGAACTCAAACGCGGAGTTGTCAGGATCCCTCGGGAATGGAACAGTCCGCTGGCACTAATCCAGAGCCCGCTTTGACTGTCACGGCATCCTCTGCATGGTACGTGCAGTCGATTTCTCCATCTCTCGTCTCACAAAACACGAAAACTATATATATATAGGCTTGGGTAGGGAGTTATATAATAGGCCCGAAGGCAACTTTTGGTGGATCTTATTTCGAAATCAACCTCGAGGGATCTCATCCTCGAGGGGTTATTAATCCGGAAAATGTTCGGTTAAATGGCCCGAGTTAAGTGGGATCCGATAAAACGCCACTTAACCCGTCCTGCAGATAATAAATCAAACATACAATAGAAAAACATAAAACAGAGTCAAGTCCTAAACAGAGTTTGGAGCAAAATAAATATGAGGACTCCTTTTTTTATTTAATTGAGAAATAAGTGTGGCTGCTGGGAAAACGGTCCAAGACTGTGGGATCTTTATATTTGTTATTATTTATAAAAAAATGTTTGACATAATTACTTTACTTTTGAGTAACACCTAGCCAACTAGACCCACAATATCGTGAAAAATGGCGGGTTGTTACACCCTATGTCAGACTGAGTCAATTCCTTGACCCCGATTGTGTAGAGAGCATGGTGGTCGAATATGGGCTAAGGTCGACTAGAGCTACCAAAAAGGGAAAGTACAACATTTGAGATGATTATACGGACCTGGATATTTCAAACTTGCAGTTGTGACCAATGATCCTAATTTGAACAAGAACATAAAATTATACATAAGTATAATTTTATTTGAGTAGGAATGCAAGTAGCTAAATATCTAATATATATCATTTTAAAAAATATTTAATTTTAAATTATCAACATATCTAGTGAGATAATTAATTATTCATGTGACATAATTATTTATGTCCTACTTTACATTTTAAATTAATTATCTAGATCATAATTAACACTTAACAAATTACAAAGTAATTATTAATTCATAGACAAGAATTTAATTATTATGATTAGTATATTTTCTTCTAGAGATAATAAATTTTTGTACAATAATTAATTAGTTTAGTAACATTACCAACAACCCATTAAAATGATTATTTTTAAAGATTTATTACGAGTTCGTATTATTTTTTAACTCGAGTCGGTATCGAGTAAACCCATATTTACAAAACTGCCACCCTTCTTCTTCTTCTTCTTCTTCCCGTGGCCATTCTTCTCTTCTCCAAAAGCTGGTTCATCCTTCTCCTCCAACCCTTATATTGGCACCCAATTGAACCACCATTTAAACATCCCAACAAAGCATCAACAACAAGATAAAATCAGCAAGCGAGGAAGCCTCTTGTAAGTGTTTTACAGCAGCGATCCAAAATGTCATCCTGCACTAAACCAGGCATGTTCCTCTTCTCCCAACCTCAAGACCCCTCCTTTCTTGCACCTTGCTCCAATTCAGATGTTCCACAACCTCAGGCTGGCATCAAAACAGGAAAGATTGGCCACCTTTGGACGTTGCATGGAGTACGGTCATTCTCCCCACTTCTATACTTCGCCATCATGAATTCAGGCGAGAAGGTCGTCTGTTGTGGACTGTTCTGGCAGCCTGAACTGCTGTGAAGGAACCCATGATGCTGTCAACGAAGCACAATCGGTGTCTACCCCTCTGAACATCCATTACAGCACCTATTGCAGCAGAACGTTGCCACTTCCATCACCCTTGCAACTCTACCATTCACCACTGCAATTCTGCCACTCACCGAAAACCAGGGACATGGCAAGCCATCCCTTCGACCCAGCAACCAGAGGGGTCGTCGAGGGTGTAGGGGAAGCCTTGAAAACTTGTTTACAGTTGCCCATCTATCCAACAATTTGCACCCGTTGGCCATGGACGGGATTTCAGTTTTCCAGTTTACTTTAGTTCTTTTCTTTCTTGTTGATTTGAGACTTTAGTTACATGATTAACAAGCTTACTACCAATTTAAAAATATCCATGCAAGAAAATTAAGAAGAGGGAGATAGGAAGGATACCCAAGCAAGGAAGAAACACCGGCAAGGAAGAGGAGAACTAGGCAGCTAAGGTGAGGAAGACGCCCTACACCCATATGTGAAAAATGACGTCATCTTTCAAATTTGTAAAAGTGAAAATGACAGCTTGGGTATGTGAAAACACCCCTAGACCAGTATTTCATTCGTTCGGTCCTTCTCAAACCCCGTTCGGTCCTTTCCGAACCACGGTCTGCGTCCAATTTTTTTTCACGGTCTTTACAATCGTAGAATTATGATGTTGTGGCGTTTGTTATGTTTTATGGTATTTTTCCCTATTTTCTTATTATGAACTAGTTATTATTTTAACTCGAGTTGGACTCGAGTCAAGTTTTATTTACGATATTGCCGACCTGCTATTTTATCCTCCCCCCACACCTTCCCTGTCCCAAACCCTCACTGCCCACTGTATCCGCCACCGGTGCCGTCACCACCCTACCTTCGATTGTCGCCACCAAGCAACACCGCGGCATTGCCATGCGGCCCCAAGCTCTATCGACGATCTTCCGGCCTCCGTGATGCGAGGAAGCTGTGTCCTTGCCCCTCGCTTCCGTCACGAATTACGCAACCGGTGATCGTCACCACCACGATCTAGTGGTCGCCTTGAAACCCTCGACCCTCTAGCGACCTTGCCCGACTGAAGCAGAGCCCATCGCCACCTAGGCTGGCCAGATTAGTCAGCCAGTACCAACCACCCCTACTTCAGTCATTTTATGGCAGGCCACCTCCTCCACCCACCATATCAATGTCGTAGACACGTCAGGCTCACTTAGCTAGTGCCAATGGTACTCAATATGACTGCTATCCTGCTAGTAGATGTTGCGAGCGACTGCCCGGCCAGAAAACTGCTGTAACCGGCCAGAAAACCAGATCGCTGGAATTGGCCGGATCTTCTACGGAACTCCCCCTGTCGAACCTGATCGAATTTTGGACACCAGCGAGTGCCAAATTCGAGCTCTGAGATGCGTAACAAAACCCTAGTTGTCGCCAATTGTCGACGACAAGAGGTATAAATACCTTTGATTTATTGATTTAAAATTGATGATTGTTAGCACAGCAAGCTAGGAATGATCAATTGTCATGAATAATGTCTGATTATGAATGAAGTGATAAGGGCATGATTTGATTAATTATGAATGAATGTTTTGTGATCTGACGAGGTAACTTGAATCTGAACATGGTAATTGACCATGATGTAACTTAGAAAAACACAATAAAATTGGTCTGAATAGGATGAGTAAGAATTATTTTCACATTTATGATTATTTGATTGTTGATGGATGTTGTCTGCATTGTGAGTGTGTTGATTGTGTCGAGTTGATGCATCATTCAGTTAGTGGGCTTCAGTTTTTAGATTTGACGTGTAAGTACGATGTAGGAGCTTGCTGCCTAGGCGCGATATCACGCTTGGAGCTTCTATCAGGTTCGTTTAGGACTTGTGTAATTTATACTCTACTCTATTGTATGATTGTTTTAATGTCTACAGGATGGGTTAAGTGGCGTTTTATCGGATCCCACTTAACTCGGGTCATTTAGCCGAATAGATTTTTTGATTAATAAACCCTCGAGGATGAAATCCGTTGAGGATGATTTTGAAAACAAGATCCATCACAAGTTGCCTTCGTGCCTATTATGTAAAACCCGTGACTTGAGTAAGAGTTTTACGGGAGTGAACCAGTCGGTTCAACTGTCGGTTCGAGTCGAGTCAGCTTCATGGCCCGCGAGCTAAGTTGAGGCCAGCTATGAGTTATGAGTGATGAGGGTCATGTATGCTCAAGTGTACGATGATAACATCTAAAAGATGATGAAAAATTGGTTATCAAGTATATTGAGGTATACAGTATTGATTGTTATTTTTATTTGATCGTAGAATAGTTTTAGGCCGAATAACACATTAGGACGCGTTGGATTATATTCGGGTGGGTTATTAGTTATAGAGCATGCCATTTGGATGTTGTTGTGTTTGTTTTATTTTATGGGATTTTTCCATATTTTTCTAGATTTTTTATAGAATTTATTACGAACTAGTTATTATTTTGACTCGATTATGAATCAAGTCAATACTTAATTACGAAACTGCCATTGAGGGTATTTTTCTCCCTCCCCACACTTACCCTCCCAAAACCCTCGCCGCTCTGCGCTGCCGTCGTCGCCGCCGCCACCAACACCGCATTGCCGCCGATCGACGCCGCTCTGCCTTGCCGCGCTGTTGTCGTGCCGGCCCGACCGACCCCGGCCACCAATCACCTTCCGGCGTGCCGCCGCGATGCAACAAAGCCATCTCGGCCATCGCCACTCTGGGCAGGATTCTGCTGCTGTTCAGTTGCCGTCACTACCGCTGTGACCACCAGTCGCACCCTGTCACCATCGCCGAAATTTCCCTGAACATCCCGAGCGCCATCGAGGCCGGCCGCAGCCCCGATCGGAGCACCCCGCCGCCGCCACCCATTTTCGACACCGCTGCCGATAGCCATCGCCGCCCCGACTGCTTTGTTTGACACCACCATTGGACCAAGCTCGTCGAGCTGGTGCCGATAGACCACCTGATTGCCCCGTCCCAAATCACCGCCGGAATCCGTCGGAAAACTGCCGACACTTGCCGGAACCGCCAGAAAATTGGAATTGTGGGAAATTCGCCGGATCATCTGCCGAATGCACCCGGTCCAATCTGATTGGACTTCGGATGCTGTTAGGTGACAAATTCGAGTTTCAAGCCAATAAACGGAAACCCTAGCCGTCGCAGATTTTCGACGACACGAGGAATAATTTATTTTAACTTAATTATTTGTAAGTACAAATTATTAGAATTGCATTCTAGGATTGGTGAATTGTATGTTATAATAATATATATAATTGCAGATTTGATTAAGGATAAAATATGAAATTTGTTTGATTGAGTGGTGTTAAAAATGGAGGCTAAGAAACTAATTAGGGAACTAGGTATTGATCATGATCTAATGCAAACTACCCCAAGTAGACTTGCTAGAATTGATATATGTTGATGTGTGTTGATTGATGCGTGATTGTGTTGATTGTGTGTGCATGCTATAGGATGTGTGATTCATCATGCGGGCGTTAGATTTTAGCTTGATTGTGTAGGTACGGTGTAGGAGCTCGCCGCCTAGGCGCGTGGACCCATTTGGAGCTTCTAGCAGGTCCGTTTAGGACTCGTTCTCTATTTTTACGCTACTCTATTGTGTATTTGATTTATCATCTGCAGGACGAGTTAAGTGGTGTTTTATCGGATCCCACTTAACTCGGGCCATTTAGCCAACAGTTTTTTTGGATTAATAACCCTCGAGGATGAGATCCCTCGAGTTTATTTTCGAACTTCAGATCCAGCTCATGATGCCTTCGGGCCTATTGTATAAATCCCAACCCAGGCCTATATATATATATATATAGTTTTTGCGTTTTCGGTGAGAGATGGAATGAGGGTTACTGACGGCAATGCCTTCAGATAGGGCGTGTGCTCAGAAGAGCGGGCTCTGGAGCTGGGGAGAACCTACTTCATTCCAGAAGGATCTGGACAACTCCACCTTTGAGCTCCTCAAACCCGGAGAAGTGTGGAGGTTTACGGGTACTGCAATGTAGCGCATGTCTACACATGTGGTTCAAAGGGTACTGAAGGTGACTGCCTGAGAGTGCTCGGCCGTTGTGCTCAAGGCCAGGAGTAATATGGAAGGTGCAGAGGGTGGTAAGGAATGAGATTTGATGCGATAAACGATAGAGAAATGGCCAAGGTATGAGAATGAGAAAGAAAGGGGGACGCTGTCGACTCAATGGTGACGGCCCGATAGCGACGGCTCCCGTATGTGCCCTGATGAGAGTTCTTGAGGAAGTATATGGTTTTCATTCAACAGGAGAGTTTGCTCTCTTGTGCCAGATTGATATTAGTTATTTTCCGGGCCGGTAACACACGTTACTGACGGTTTTTCTATATATATATAGGTGAGAAATGCGAGCGATGAAAGCTGTCGGGACTGCGGAGGAGCAGGACGGAACCGCGCACACATGTACCTGCCGCGTGTAATGTATAATGATGGTTGTTTAATGCTGTGTGAATGATTGTTAGAATGTTTTTGTCTTGATGAATTGCCTTATTATGAAATGAATGGATAGATGTGAATGAACAGCGAGCCTTGGAGTTCAGACTTGGCTCAGGTGAAAACGAATGAGATGGTGATTGATTGCCATGGTAGATTGTTATGTTTTGTCTTATTTTCATAAAGTATTTACAAACCCTTGTTGTGGACAGGTTGGCCCCTATTGCACTTTCAGGGGAAACTTTTCTTTTTTCCGTAGTAATATATATTTCTTTTGGTTTCTCATTTATTGTTTTGTCTTTGCTTTGCTTGCATGTCATGACATGCATGTAGGACTCCGTTAGAATCCAATTGTTCCCATTCATGCATTTCATATTTGCATCTCCATCTTGAGACGCCGAGAGTAGATCCGGGTCGGCTTAACCAAATCTAGTAGATTAGTGAACGGCTCGATCGGCAGTGATATTTCCGGGTCGGTTCATGGGTGACCCAAAATGGGGTGTTACAACATTGGTATCAGAGCCAACTCTTGGCATATGTTCTCTGATACCAACAGTGGTGTTAGAGCCAACTCTTGGAATATGTTCTCTGATACCAATAGTGGTATCAGAGCTAACCCTTGGTTGATTAAGATGGTGATGCGTTACAGGTTACATGTGTGCCGAAGCTGCTCTGAGCTGTTCCGACAGGTATTTTTGTATTGTAATGTTTTTGATTGTAGATTTCCTTACAAATCGGTAGTGTGACAGGGTGAACAGGTCCGATCAGGAATTGGTAGCAGGATGGTGACACAGACCCGTCAGACGCAGATCACCATCGCCTCCAGTAGTCACACAATATAGTGCCGACCATGGTCACAGTGACACAACTTCCGGTTGACCTAGGACCACCATGCCACTAGCAGAGACAAGTGTACCTGTATTTGCTAGTCATCGTATGAAGAACCATGCCGAGATAGTCGACGCGATAGTCACTGTAGTGGGAGTAGTCGACAGGAAAGGGATGTTGCGATAGCTAGGCTAGTTGTGGTTCAGATGCAAATGCAGAAGAATCAGGAGGAATTTAGGAGAGAGCTCAGACAGATAGCTCTATCAGTGGCTAGAGCAGAGAAGAGACCAGCCGTGGATGAAGAGGCACAAGGAGAGCCAGTAGCGCCCATGGGCCCTCCGCCGCCGCCACCTCCTCCACCGCTGCAACAGGGAGACTACCCCCGTAACAACTCCTCTGGTTGCCCCACTTTAGCCAAGGATGATACAGGACGTCAGTGGACCCGCAATAACATGTAGCAGGTAGACCGCAGGGGGAAGTGGATCAGTTGGAGGTGATAGTGTACCAGTTGGTATGGGATCACAGTTTCCCCGATATGAGCAAGCAGAGGGATCAAACAGATCTGTAGACGTGAGGAGTTTGGAACTGTGGCAATATAAGAGGTTCGTGAAAGAATGGCAGACGACCTTTCTTTTGGAAGTTGGATGCGGAGGAGGCATTCCTATGGATATCTTCGGCCATAGGAGTGTTTGATAGTATGGCATGCCCCGTAGAACATAGAGTGCACGTCGTCACAGGAGCATTCCAAGACGAAGCAAGGATATGGTGGAGTTCGGTGCAGAATTTTGTGTTCGCTCATCGCCAGCCTCAGGACACCACTTGGGAGGAATTCAGAGTGGAATTCGATGGAAAGTATTTTCCACCACATGTTGGGAAAAGGAAGAACGAGAGTTCCAGATGTTGAGGCAAGGGTCTTGTAACGACCCGCCATTTGTCACAACATTGTGGGCCTAGCGTAGCAAGGTGTTACTCAAAATTTAAGCAAATATGTCTAACATTTTTGTAAACAAAAACATATATAAAGATCCCACAGTCTTGGACCGTTTCCCAGTAGCCACACTTATTTCTCAAATAGTAAAAAAGAAAGGAGTCCTCATATTTATTTTGCTCCATGCTCTGGTTGTCAATCACCTAATCTCGTATCTGCACACCTGCGGAGGCAATTCCGCGTTAGTGATTACAACACTAAGTAGTATAATAGATAAAACAAAACAAGTACATTCCACTATTTCCTTAAGTTTATTTTAATATGCGGTGGAGCGATTCCGTTGTACTCCAAAACAATGCGGAGGAGGTATCCGCTGTGATCCGCACACCCCGGCCGTAGCCCTTTTGTGGGGAGGCTACCACTACCGTCTCCAGTGCCAGTGCCTCACACACCCCGGCCGTAGCCTTTTTGTGGGGTAGCTATCACTGCACTCAGGTGATTGCTGCGCCTCGTTTGTGGGGAAGCTCTCACTACCAATTTTAGTGCTAGTGCCTCGCACACCCCGGCCGTAGCCGTTTTATGGGGAGGCTATCACTGCACTCCGGTGCCAGTGCCTTGCACACCCTGGCCGTAGCCTTTTTATGGGGAGGCTATCACTGCACTCAGGTGATTGCTATGCCCCGTTTGTGGGGAAGCTCTCACTGCCAACTCTAGTGCCAGTGCCTCACACACCCCGGCCGTAGCCTTTTTATGGGGCGGCTATCACTGCACTCCAGTGCCAGTGCCTTGCACACCCCGGCCGTAGCCTTTTTATGGGGAGGCTATCACTGCACTCCAGTGCGATGGAGGAATCGCTGTGCCTCACTCACCCCGGCCGTAGCCTTTTTATGGGGCGGCTATCACTACTCCAAAACAATGTCGATGCATTACACAATTTACGCACATAATACGACCCAGTGTCGGACTGAGTCAATTCTTTGACCCCGGTTGTACTCAGTGCATGGTGGTCGAATCTGGGCTCAGGCCGACCTAGGCTACCAACAAGGAAAGTATGATGTTCTACCTATTATACGTACCTGACTTGTGATTTCGTCTGACTATGAACCGTTAACCCTAATCTGAATAAGGGCATAAAATTATACATTAGTATAATTTTATTTTGCATGAACCTACATGCAACTACATGACTAATATACTATCAATTTTAAATGATGTAATTAGTTCATGTTAGTCTTTATTTCTTATTAAATTTTCAGCAATTCTAATGATAATTAATTATTAATTATCCCCATCCAAATCCCCATTATCTAATTGATAATTCAATTATTAACATATCCCATACTTTAGTCTTTTGTATTTACCTTATATTCTAACTCAACCGCATCGAGTTCTCCTATATTGACCTGGTTGCCATCCCACTTTAACAATTCATTTAACGACCCCAAAGCTCCCAGCTTTATTGTAATCAACCAGCAAAAGCCGGTATTTTCACCATGCATGGCGACCAACCAGTAATGTGGCGGCCTCCATTTGCTGCTATGGCGTCACCAAATTGGCCACCACATGGCAACCCTCAACCAGTCCTTGGTGACCCCATCCTGGCCACCCAAACAGCAACCCCGACCAGACCCATGGCGACTATTCTAGTCAGCCACATAAACAGCACCCGACCAGCCCGTCTTCTTTTCCTTCCACCCAATCTCAGACCCCATCTTCTATCTACCCCACTAATCTGATTGGAAAAACACCAAAGATCCAACCTTTATCCGCTGCTGTCTCATGGAACTCGGACTACACCCTACATGGGGACCTTAATTTCACCATTCATGGTGGCCGACCAGCAGCCATGGCGACCATGTCCTGCCCCATCAAGGTGACGACCAGCACCACCCCAAGTGACGACCAGTCTGCCCTTTCCATGGCGGATCCACGTCTGGCCAGCAACACCACCCAATCAACACCAACCTGGTCTCCCTACACTTCCTGATTTACATCTCTCCCCGCTGGTCTGACTCAGCCACCCAAGGCGACTCCGTCCGGCCAGCAGCACCGCTGGGAACACTCCCTACTTCCAGCACGTCAACCCTACTCACAAGGATGGAGGATGGTGTTGTTGCTGCTGCTAAAACAGCAGGATGTCCTCCTGGTTTTCTTCTTCCCTTGTTGATTTCTCATTTGATTCTTATGTTTAACATGTTTATGATTTATGCAACATGTGTATGCATGCAACAAAAGAAAAAGAAAGGAAAAGGAATTACTCGAGCGAAGGAGGAAAGCTAGCATCTGTCCAAGGAGGAGAAAGATGTAGAAGATGCCCTCCCCTTCTCCTTTTACAAAGAATGAAATGACGGCTAGGGTTTGTGGAAACACCCTTTCACCGCAATTCCTTTAATCGGGTAATTGGGTAATCAATACGGTATCACTTAACCATTTCACTTAACCTCTTAAACGGGTACATGGTATGATTCACTTAAATGGTTAGATGGATAAATAATGTGGTCGACTTGACCGATTCAAGTAGAATCGTCCGGTTAGAAATTACTTCTCAATTAACCGGGTAATTCATACCTAACCAGCTAACGAAATTTTTTCCCCACGTTCGATTCCCCCGCGTCGAACGTTATTATTATTATTTTATATATATTCATTTTTATTTTTATTTTTATTATTTTTTTTCCGGGTCTTCAGAGAGGCTATCACTGCACTCAGGTTGTGAGATCCCTCAACTTAGTCCCACATCTAATACCTACTGGGAGAAGATCCTGTTTATAAGTGGGAATGGAGTAGAGATCTTTAACTTCTGGGGTACCCATTTTAAAGAAATTACTTAGCCCATTACGTTGCACTTTGGGCTGGGTCATAACAAAATGGTATCAGAGCCGACCTGGTTCCGTGTTAGATGGTGGGCTGGATTATGAACGTTGGCTAGGCTACCGGTCACGGGCCAGAAAGGTCGTAGGCTGGGGATAGCAACAGGCCAAGAATAGGCATTTCGGGGACGAAATTACCTAAGGTGGGTGGATTGTGAGATCCCTCAACTTAGTCCCACATCTAATACCTACTCGTTAAAGATCCTGTTTATAAGTGAGAATGGACTATACATCTATAACTTCCGGGGTACCCATTTTAAAGAAATGACTTAGCCCATTACGTTGCACTTTGGGCTGGGTCGTTACAAATGGTATCGGAGCCGACCTGGTTCCGTGTTAGATGGTGGGCTGGATTAGAAACGTTGGCTAGGCTGCCGGTCATGGGCCCGAAAGGTCGTGGGCTGGGGCTAGCAACGGGCCAAATATAGGCATTTCGGGGACGAAATTCCCTAAGGTGGGTGGATTGTGACATCACTCAACTTAGTCCCACATCTAATACCTACTGGGAGAAGATCCTGTTTATAAGTGGGAATGGACTATAGATCTTTAACTTTCGGGTTACCCAATTTAAAGAAATGACTTAGCCCATTACGTTGCACTTTGGGTTAGGTCGTTACACAGGTGATTGCCACGCCCCGTTTGTGGGGAAGCTCTCATTACCAATTATACTGCCAGTGCCTCACACACCCTGGCCGTAGCCTTTTTATGGGGAGGCTATCACAACACTCCAGTGAGATGGAGGAATTGCTATGCCTCGCTCACCCCGGCCGTAGCCTTTTAATGGGGCGGCTATCACTAGTCCAAAACAATGTCGATGCATTACACAATTTACGCACATAATACGACCCCGTGTCGGACTGAGTCAATTCTTTGACCCTGGTTCCACTAAGTGCATGGTGGTCAAATCTGGGTTCAGGCTGACCTAGGCTACCAACAAGGAAAGTATGATGTTCTACCTATTATACGTACCTGACTTGTGATTTCGTCTGACTGTGACCCGTGAACCCTAATCTTAAGGAAGGCATAAAATTATACATTAGTATAATTTTATTTTGCATGAACCTACATGCAACTTACATGACTAATATTTTATTAATTTTAAATAATGTAATTAGTTCATGTTAGTCTTCATTAATTATTAATTATCCCCATCCAAATCCCCATTATCTAATTGATAATTTAATTATTAACATGTCCATTTACAAAACAACTAAGCAATCGACAAGGACCCTGTGCATAGGACGCTAGAGATCTAGCAGCTTGGCAGGGCGTCTTCAACAAACCTTGCATGCAATAATCCCAATGGAAACAAATAAGATGAGGGATGAAATACTCACACAGTAATGGGGAGGTAGCTCGGGGCATAGATGAGGGATGAAATACTCCTCCTCCTACACATATATACACTTCCAACCATTCCCTCCATTAAATTCTCATACCCCATCATCCATTGGTATTACCTAGGTTCAACGAGCCCCTTCATTAAATTCTCACACCCCATCATCCATTCATGAATAGATATTTTCTAGGTGAGCTTAAGTCGAACCATGACTGGTCGACTTGATAACCAACCATATTGGTTCATCTATACTTATTTCATAATATATAGGTTCGAGTCTTGTAATAAAAATAACGGTTTTAATAATCTCCCAACTTTGAAATATTTCGTCCCCGAAATATTATAACAGCAAGATGATGAGCATGATTAATTATATCATCGGGATCTCAGGCTGCTACTGGTGTTGCTTCAGGGGCTGACAACACTCATTTTGTAGGTGTCCCATCTTTGCAAGGATTGTAGCACCGACGGGGCTCACTGCATAACCCTGAATGCATCTTGATGCAATTTTTACATAGTCGTTACGAAATGTCCTGAAACTTCCTTCTTGCGGTTCCATCGACATTCTGTTGATAGTTCTGCTGCTGGTGTTCTGCAGACTTGTTTTTGCTACTACCCTGGTTGGCATTCTTATGTCACATAGTAGCCTTCCCTGTTTATGTGCACAGACGTAGTCGTACACCAACTCATGAGTAGTGGCTGCCTCAATCACTTCGGTTATAGTGCTCTTAACGCCGTATACAACCCTACTCCTCAATTCTTGCCTCAACCCCCAAAAAATTTGTCTGCTCTAGCTCAGGCAGTTGCCAGACTCCCAAGCTGCAAATCTCTCCAATTGCAAGAAATTTTTTACATACTCTCAGACTGAATTATCCCGCAGAGTTAGAGTGGCAAATTCCAGTGCTTTCTTCTGGACAACAGACTCAGGAAAGTATTGTCCATTGAAAGATGTTACAAATTCTTCCCAACGAATGGATGAAATCTCCCGTTGATGGAACACAATCTTCTCCATGGATTTCCACCAATAAGATGCTTCCTCCTGAAGCATGCATGTCGCCAACCTCACTTCATGGCAATGACGAACAGAGAGAGCTCTAAATGCTTTCTCAGTAATGGCCAACCAGCTCTCCGCCTTCATTGGATCAATCCCACCAATGAATACCTCAGCTCCGTTCCTCCGGAATTTCTCTACAATGTAACGATCACTGTCATCCCCAACTTGTAGTACCACTTGATCGAACTACTGGTGGCACTGGGTTTGCAAGTTCCCCTCGCTCACCCGGGTCAGCTATCCCTACCCGCTCTTGGCTGCTCCCTGGTCCCCATTGGGGACACTACTAGGACCCGCAGCCGAATTTGGATCTCCATTCCCTGTTACCAATCCAGGTAATCGTTGCGCTATGTTCTGAACCACAGAATTGGTATTATCTGAAGCCTGTGCAAGTCTCTGTATGGCCATCAAAATTTGGCCTAACACACTCTCCACATTCGTGTCCAACTGCGCAGCTTGGCTTGACTTCCTTCAGCTGCCTTCCATCTAAAATTTATTCCATTATGGCTCATTAAAAAAAATTTTTTTCAATGATTACTTCGGTTTGTCAGTGAGTCCACTAATTCCCTAATGACATAGCCCATTGGAGAAAGATAAATATTGGACTCTTCAACAAGGTACTTGAGTCATAAGATGTGAGCTTTCGGGAAACCAGACTCTGATACCACTTGTAATGACCCGGCCATTTGTCACAACATTGTGGGCCTAGCTGGCTAGGTGTTACTCATAATTAAGCAAATATGTCTAACATTTTTTTTTAACAAAAACATATATAAAGATCCCACAGTCTTAGACCATTTCCCAGTAGCCACACTTATTTCTCAAATAAATAATAAAAGGAGTCCTCATATTTATTTTGCTCCATGCCCTGGTTGTCAATCACCTACTTTCATATCTGCACACCTGCGGAGGCAATTCCACGTTAGTGATTACAACACTAAGTAGTATAATAGATAAAACAAATCAAGTACATTCCACTATTTCCTTATGTTTATTTTAATATGCGGTGGAGTGATTCCGCTATACTCCAAAACAATGCGGAGGAGGTATCCGCTGTGATCCGCACACCCCGGCCGTAGCCCTTTTGTGGGGAGGCTACCACTACCGTCTCCAGTGCCAGTGCCTCGCACACCCCGGCCGTAGCCTTTTTGTGGGGAAGCTATCACTGCACTCAGGTGATTGCTACGCCCTGTTTGTGGGGAAGCTCTCACTACCAATTCTAGTGCCAGTGCCTCACACACCCCGGCCATAGCCTTTTTATGGGGAGGCTATCACTGCACTGAGGTGATTGCTACGCCCCATTTGTGGGAAGCTCTCACTACCAATTCTAGTGCCAGTGCCTCACACACCCCGACCGTAGCCTTTTTATGGGGAGGCTACCACTGCACTCAGGTGATTGCTATGCCCCGTTTGTGGGGAAGCTCTCACTACCAATTATAGTGCCAGTGCCTCACACACCCCGACCGTAGCCTTTTTATGGGGAGGCTATCACAGCACTCAAGTGCGATGGAGGAATTGTTGTGCCTCGCTCACCCCGGCCGTAGCCTTTTTATGGGGCGGCTACACTACTCCAAAAGAATGTCGATGCATTACACAATTTACGCACATAATACGACCCCGTGTCGGACTGAGTAAATTCTTTGACTCCAGTTGGACTCGGTGCATGGTGGTCAAATCCGGGCTCAGGCCGACCTAGGTTACGAACAAGGAAAGTACGATGTTCTATCTATTATACGTACCTGACTTATGAATTCGTCTGATTGTGACCCGTGAACCCTAATCTGAATGAGGGCATAAAATTATACATTAGTATAATTTTATTTTGCATGAACCTACATGCAACTTACATGACTAATATACTATCAATTTTTAATAATGTAATTAGTTCATGTTAGTCTTCATTCCTTATTAAATTTTCACCAATTCTAATGATAGTTAGTTATTAATTATACCTATCCAAATCCCCATTATGTAATTGATAATTTAATTATTAACATGTCCATTTACAAAACTACTAAGCAATCGACAAGAACCTATTAATAAGACGCTGGAGATCTAGCAAGTTGGCAGGGCATCTTCAACAAAACTTGCATGGAAGAATCCTAATGGAAACAAATACGATAAGGGATGAAATACTCGCACAGTAATGGGGAGGTCGCTTGGGAAGGAGATGAGGGATGAAATACTCCCTCCTCTTGCATATGTATACACTTTAACCATTCCCTCCATTAAATTCTCATACCCCATCATCCATTGGTATTTCCTACGTTCAACGGGCCCCTTTATTAAATTCTCACACTTCATCATCCATTGGTATTTCCTAGGTTCAACGACCCCTTCATTAAATTCTCACACCCCATCATCCATTCATGAATAGATATTTTCTAGGTGAGCTTAAGTTGAACCATGACTGGTCGACTTGATAACGAACCATATTGGTTCATCTATATTTATTTAATAATATTTAGGTTTGAGTCTTGTAATAAAAATCATGGTTTTTACACAAGAGCTACGAGGTGAAGCAGAGCGGGTGATAGCTACATGACCACGTCGAGATGTCGACCAAAGGCACC
>JAURVB010013658.1:0-37489 GCA_033002965.1 Piper betle | reverse complement strand
TATGTTGTTGTTGATGTCTTCTTCAAAAGTTTATATGGTTGTTCAATTGGGTTGCTGGGGAATTGAAGAAGGATGTGACCAGTGGTGGTGCCAAGGTCTGGTCAGGTGTAAAGAAGAAGGTAGGAGAAGAGAAGATGGCCTTGGGGAAGAAGAAGAAGAAGATGGCAGTTTTGTAAATATGGGGTTTGACTTGATACCGACTCGAGTTAAAAATAAAGCCAAGTCATATGAGGTCATTAAACGTAATTATTTTAATGGGTTGTGGAGGATAAAGAATAACAAGCTAACTAATTGTTGGACGAAAATCGACATCGACATAAGTGTTAAAAATGCGGTTTAATGATAGGCGGATCGAATGATTGATCGGCACACAACAAGTGACTAGAATTAAATCGGACAGTTGATGAAGTAATTAATAAAGCAAAGATTTTACCTTTACCATATTAAATTTAATATTAGGTGCGTAAAATGACTATTTTATAATGAGTTGGTAATATAGAAAAGGAGTTATCAAACTATAGTCGGGTAGCAATCACTAGCGATCCAGAACCTAAATAGCATAAAAAAATAAAATAAAGTTCGAAATTTTATTGAGTTGAATAATTTAAAGTAATTTTATTACTATTATTTTTAAATTAGAATAATACAAATTATTTTAAATTATTTAATTGTACAACTTATTTGACTAAATTTGACTATGAATAAGGATAACGATTAAAGATTTAAAACCGTAAACTAAATTACCAAGATTGTGGTTAAGTAATTATGGCGTCTTAAAGGAAAATATACTAATAATAGTAATTAGATATTTGTTTATAAGTTGATAATTATTTTATTATTCGTTAAGGGTTAATTATGATCTAGATAATTATTATAAAGTAGGATTTAAATGATTATATCACATGAATATTTTAATATTTAATATTGTTGAAATTTAATAGTGATATATATTAGTCATTTAGTTGCGGAGCATTTCTACTCAAAATAAAATTATACTTATGTATAATTTTATTTTCCTCGTTCAAGTTGGGATCATTGGTCGTAGCTGCGAGGTTCGAAATATGGGGGTCCGAGTAAAATTATTTAAAATATTGTACTTTCCCTTGTGGACAACCTGGTCAGCCTAAGCCCAGATTCGACCACCATGCACCGGTCTGCAACCGGGAGTCAAAGGGAATTTACTCAGTGCTGACATGAGCTACTGTCCTTCATAATCCAATAATGGACATGTTGAGAATGGACCTGACAACCATAATATAGTAAGTTGGACATAGAGGATTGAGACTCGCACGGCTGATTGCAGGACATGGTGGATTGGACTCTGCCAACCGATAATGGACATGGCGGATTGGACTCACCAGCATGTAATAGACATAATGGAGTGACCCATTAGCCAATAGATGGACATGGTGGACTGACCCATCAACCAATAGATGGACGTGGTGGACTGACCCATAAGCCAACTAATGGACATGATGGAATGAACCATCATCTAATAAATGGACATGTTGGAATGGTCACAACAGCCAATATTATAGATAATGATAGGGAGTTTATGGACTTGTTTTATTTATTATACGACTTAGTGTTTAATCACTAATGCAGAATTGCCTCCGTAGGTTAGCAGGCTGGAACTAAACACTAATAGACGATAGGGTGGTTCTTCTACCAACTCAGGTGGTGAACAGATAATAGGCGGACTTTTCTTTTTACTTTTCTTGTGTCATAAATGTGGCTATGGGAAACGGTGCAAGAGAATGTGGGATAATTATTTCATACATTGTAATTTGAAACATAAGTTATTTTGAGTTAGAAATGCTAGACTTATTTTCTTTCATATTATTCATGTAACCTTTTACGTAACACCCGGTCCGGTTAGGATTGGTCGTCATAGGGTTAGTTTTGTTAAATTTTGAGTAACAACTGGCCAGCAAGGCCCACAATATCGTAAAACATGGCAGGTCGTTATATTAAATGACCCGGGTTAAGTGGGATTCGTTAAAACGTCACTTAACTCGTCCTATAATTAATAAAACAATACACAACAGAGTATAACGCAAAACAGGAAGCAAGTCCTA
Source organism: Piper betle (assembly GCA_033002965.1). Lineage (NCBI taxonomy): Eukaryota > Viridiplantae > Streptophyta > Magnoliopsida > Piperales > Piperaceae > Piper > Piper betle. Next base: position 35,411 of record JAURVB010013658.1, on the reverse strand, counting down.
ACGAACTTGGTAGAAGCTCAAATCGTATCCACGCACCTATACGGCGAGCTCCTACTTCGTACCTACACAACAAGACTAAATACTAATGCCAAGTATAATGAATGAATGCTACACTTCTCATCAATCCATACAAGACAACGTCTATGTACATGGATCTAAATTCAAACTCTAATTCATTGTTATCATCTGTTAACATGCATTTAAAAAAATTTTCACTCGACTCTGATTCTTGAAAAATAATGCTAACTCATAATAAATCTAAAAAATCCAGAAAAGAGGGGGAAATCCCATGAAAAATAATACACACAATATTACAATGACATGCTCAAGAACTAATAACCCATCCAAACTTCCTATACCGTGTCCTAGTGCGTTATTCAACTTAAAAAAATTCCACGATCTAATTAAAATAAATAATGAAAAATTTGGCGTACTCTTATATATTCTAGTAAATTAATCTGTTGTTATCTTACTGACATTATCATCATATACTTGGGCACAAATGACTTTCATGGTTGATAACACAAGACCGGCCTGGACTCAGTATGTGTGTTCTAAAATTAACCCGACTAAAAATAATGGTCGACCAAACCATTTCAGACTATAAAACCCTAACTTGAATCATGGGTTTTACAGCCTTCTTCTCCCAGACAAGCTAGCCTTACTCATGCTCACAGTGAGACAGTGTCTAGCCGATCTAGAGCCCCATAGTTACCAAGAAATCCCAGTGAGACAGGGTCAGTAAGCTGCCATAGCAGAATCCATCGTAGTGGAAGCTGCCATAGTGTTAAAAGCCATCAAACTATAACTGGGGCTGCCATTGCACGATTGGCAAAGGTACAAATGCAAATGCATCTGAGTCAGGAGGAATTTCGAAGAGAACTATGACAAATAGATCTTATCATAGCACGAACAGAGATGAAATTGATTGTGGATGATGATGCAGAAGAAGCTCTTTGTGGATTTCATTAGCCAATGGCGTATTAGGAAATATGGCATGTCCAATGGAGCACCATGTATGAATTTTTGTAGGAGCATTATAAGATGGGGCTAGAATATGGAGGGATTCAACCATGGCCTCCACATTATTAGGCAGACAACCTCAGGATGTGATGTGGGACAAACTCAAAGCTGATTTTGATAGAAAATATTTTCCTCCTAATGTAAGCAAGAGGAAGGCAAGCGACTTTCAAACACTTAGACAGGGACCCATGAGTGTGGCATAGTATGAGGCCCGATTCAGAACATTGGGAAGATTTGCACCGGATTTACTGACGACAGAACAATGAAGAGTCGAGCGCTTTTATGAGGGTCTACATATTGAGATTCATCTAGAACTGATTGAAAGGCGATTTGCCACTTTTGGGGATGTGGTGCGAGCTGCATACAAAGCTGAGAGAATCTTGGCTACCCGACCCCGCAGAGACTATGATTAGAGACAATAGCACCCTCAACAATATCAATTGGATTAGGGGATGTAACAAAGATGTCAAATAGTTGCCCCGATACAATGAGAGCCATGGATGGACATGTTCAGGAGAATAGACACCCAACATGTCAGAACTGTGGACATCGTCATGGAGGAATATGCAGAGCTGGTATAGATGTATGCTTTAGATGTGGTCAATTGGGATAGATCCCTCAAGTATGACAAACATGATAGATCCCTCAACTATGTTTTCAAAAACAAGATCCACCAGAAGGACTTAGTAGAGACATGACTCCCAAGGACTTAGTAGAGACATGACTCTATATGGGTCGTTGTGGACCATTTGACTAAGGCAGCTCACTTTATCCCCACAAAATCAACTAGGACAGTAGAATACTTAGCAGAACTGTACATAAATAACATTGGCAGGCTGCATGGAATTCCAAAGGAGATAGTCTCTGACAGAGATCCCCTATTCACGTCACATTTTTGGGAAGTTTTCCAAAAAGCTATGGGGACCCAAATCAAGTTAAGTACAGCATATCACCCCCAAACTGATGGTCAGAGTGAGAGGGACCAATCAAACCTTGGAGGATTTGTTGAGAGCTTTCATCCTCGACTGGGGAGGAGATTGTGAGAAACACTTAGCCTTGGCTGAATTCACCTATAATAACTCTTACCAAGCTAGTATAGGAATGGCACCGTTTGAAGCTTTATACGGTAGGCCTTGTCGATCTCCATCATGCTGGTTGGAGTCTACAGAGATGGTTATAGTCCGGCTAGAGATGGTGAGAGAAGCAGCTGAAAAGGTGCAACTCATCTAGCAAAGGCTTAAGGCAGCTCAGGATCGGCAGAAAAGTTATGCTGACACTCGAAGGAAGGACATAGAATTCCAAGTTGGGGAGTTCGTCTACCTTAAGACCTCACCTAAGAAGGGAGTGATCAGATTTAGAACATCAGGGAAGTTGAAGCCAAGATTCATAGGACCATTTCCAATTCTGGATCGAATCGGAAGTTGTGCATATAGATTAGCATTACCACCAAGCCTTGATGGTGTACACAATGTGTTTCATGTGTCAATGCTAAAGAAATATGTACGAGATGAGAATCACATTATCACAAATTTTGCAGATTTAGAGCTGCAATCGGATTTAACCTACGAGGAAAAACCGATTCGCATCTTGGCAAGGGAAACAAAGACACTCCGTAACAAGGAGATCCCTTTGGTAAAGGTATTATGGAGAAATCAGGGATCAGAAGAAGCTACATGGGAGACTGAACAGGAAATGGCCAGAAAATATCCTAGCCTGTTTGTAGCATAAGTCCGTGTAATTGTTGTAACATGAACTTATACCGGAGATGTACTTAGTCATGAACATCCTATTTATGCTATGATATTTCGGGGACGAAATAATTCTAAGTTGGGGAGATTGTGAAGACCCGGAAAAAATAATAAAATATATATATATAATAATAATAATAACGTTCGACGCGGTGGGATCAAACGTGGGGAAAAAATTTTGTTAGCTGGTTAGGTATGAATTACCCGGTTAATTGAGAAGTAATTTCTAACCGGACGATTCTACTTGAATCGGTCAAGTCGACCACATTATTTATCCATCTAACCATTTAAGTGAATCATACCATGTACCCGTTTAAGAGGTTAAGTGAACCGAATTGATTACCCAATTACCCGATTAAAGGATTGCGTCTTTCTACATCTTTCTCCTCATTGGACAGATGCTGGCTGTCCTCCGTCGCTCAAATTAGGGTTAACGGATCATAGTCAGATGAAATCACAAGTCAGGTACGTATAATAGGTAGAACATCATACTTTCCTTGTTGGTAGCCTAGGTCGGCCTGAGCCCAGATTCGACCACCATGCACCGAGTGCAACCGGGGTCAAAGAATTGACTCAGTTTGACACTGGGTCGTATTATGTGCGTAAATTGTGTAATGCATCGACATTGTTTTGGAGTAGTGATAGCCGCCCCATAAAAAGGCTACGGTCGGGGTGAGTGAGGCATAGCGATTCCTCCATCGCACTGGAGTGCAGTGATAGCCTCCCCATAAAAAGGCTACGGCCGGGGTGTGCAAGGCACTGGCACTAGAGTGCAGTGATAGCCGCCCCATAAAAAGGCTACGGCTGGGGTGTGTGAGGCACTAGCACTAAAATTTGCAGTGAGAGCTTCCCTACAAACGGGGCATAGCAATCACCTGAGTGCAGTGATAGCCTCCCCATAAAAAGGCTAAGGCCAGGGTGTGCAAGGCACTGAGCACCGGAGTGCAGTGATAGCTGCCCCATAAAAAGGCTACGGCCAGGGTGTGCGACGCACTGGCACTAAAATTGGCAGTGAGAGCTTCCCCACAAACGGGGCATAGCAATCACCTGAGTGCAGTGATAGCCTCCCCATAAAAAGGCTACGGCTGGGGTGTGCAAGGCACTGGCACTGGAGTACAGTGATAGCCTCCCCATAAAAAGGCTACGGCCGGGGTGTGCAAGGCACTGGCACCGGAGTGCAGTGATAACCTCCCCATAAAAAAGCTACGTCCGGGGTGTGTGAGGCACTGACACTAAAATTGGTAGTAAGAGCTTCCCCACAAATGTGGCGCAGCAATTACCTGAGTGCAGTGATAGCTACCCCACAAAAAGGCTACGGCCGGGGTGTGTGAGGCACTGGCACTCGAGACGGTAGTGGTAGCCTCCCCACAAAAGGGCTACGGCCAGGGTGTGCGGATCACAGCTGATACCTCCGCCGCATTGTTTTGGAGTACAGCGGAATCGCTCCACCGCATAATAAAATAAACTTAAGGAAATAGTCGAGTGTACCTGTTTTGTTTTATCTATTATACTACTTAGTGTTGTAATCACTAACGCGGAATTGCCTCCGCAGGTGTGCAGATACGAGATGAGGTGATTGACAACCAAAGCATGGAGCAAAATAAATATGAGGACTCCTTTTTTTACTTTTTGAGAAATAAGTGTGGCTACTGGGAAACGGTCCAAGACTGTGGGATCTTTATACATGTTTTTGTTGAAAAAAATTGTTTGACATATCTGCTTAAATTTTGAATAACACCTTGCTAGCTAGGCCCACAATGTTGTGACAAATGGCGGATCGTTACAACAAGTCAAGTACATTCCACTATTTCCCTATGTTATTTTTAATATGTGGTGGAGCGATTCCGCTATACTCCAAAACAATTCGGAGGAGGTATTTGCTGTGATCCGCACACCCCAGCCGTAGCCTTTTGTGGGGAAGCTATGACTGCACTCAGGTGATTGCTACGCCCCGTTTGTGGGGAAGCTCTCACTACCAATTCTAGTGCCAGTGCCTCACACACCCCAGCCGTAGCCTTTTTAATGGGGAGGCTATCACTGCACTCAGGTGATTGCTACACCACGTTTGTGGGGAAGCCCTCGCTGCCAACTCTAGTGCCAATACCTCACACACCCCGGACATAGCCTTTTTATGGGGAGGTTATCACTGCACTCCAGTGCGATGGAGGAATCGTTGTGCCTCGCTCACCTCGGCCATAGCCTTTTATGGGGCGGCTATAACTACTCCAAAACAATGAGGATGCATTACACAATTTACGCACATAATACGACCCCGTGTCGGACTGAGTCAATTCTTTAACCTCGGTTGCACTCGGTGCATGATGGTCGAATCTGGGCTCAAGTCGACCTAAGCAACCAAAAGGAAAGTACGATGGTTCTACCTAGTAGCATACCTGACTTGAGATTTCGTCTAACTGTAATCCACTTCCCTAATCTGAATGAGGGCATAGAAATTATACATTAGTATAATTTTATTTGCATGAACCTACATGCAACTACATGACTAGTATAACTATCCATTTTGAAGATATAAAATATATCATGCTGGACTTCATTAATTATTTAATTTCCAGTAAGACGAATGATAATTTATTATCAATGTGATATAATCAATTAAGTCCTTTTTTTCACATTTCCAATTAAATATCCCAAATAAAACCTTCATTTACCATTTAATAATTTAATTATTAACCATGCTCAATACTTAATTACTACTATTAGTATATTCTTTAACTGATTTGTATCATCCTAATTTAAGGATGCAACTAGTACAGTTATTTGTAATTTCTTTTTAACCTCGACCGTATCGGGTCATCCCATATTTACAAAACTGCCATTCTTCTTCCCCGACGTCCTTCTCTTTCCCATACCTTCTTCTTCTTCGCACCCAAAACCAGCATGTCTTCTTTTCCTTCCACCCAATTTCAGACCCCATCTTCTATCTACCCCACTGATCCGATTGGAAAACCTCAAAGATCCAATCTTTATCCGCTGCTATCTGATGGAACTCGGACTACACCCTACATGGGGACCTTAATTTCACCATTCATGGTGGCCGACCAGCAGCCACGGCGACCATGTCCTGCCCCATCAAGGTGACGACCAGCACCACCGAAGGTGACGACCAGTCTGCACTTTCCATGGCGGATCCACGTCTGGCCAGCAACACCACCCATGGCAAGACCGACCAGGTCTCCCTTCACGTTCCTGATTTGCATCCCTCCTCGACGGTCTGACTCAGCCACCCAAGGCGACTCCGTCTGGCCAGCAGCACCGCCGGGAGCACTCCCTACTTCCAACACGTCAACCCAACTCACAAGGATGGAAGATGGCATTGTTGCTGCTGCAAAACATTAGGATGACCTCCTAGTGTTCCCCTTCTCTTCGTTGATTTCAGATTTTAAATTTTATGTTTACCATGCTTATTATATAAACTTGCTTATTATCCATTTGAGCATGTGTATTTATGCAACTAAGCAGAGTAAAGGAAGAAGAATTACCCGAGCGAAGGAGGAAGCCGGCGTCTGTCTAAAGAGAAATTATGTGGATGACGCCCTCCCCTTCTCTTTATATAATGTCATGAAGGCTAGGGTTTGTGAAAACTTACTTCGCCAGTATTTCACTTAATCGAGTAACCGGGTAATCAAGTAATTGGCATGGTTGACTTAACTATTTCACTTAACCTGCTAAATGGGTACATGGTATGGTTAACTTAAATGGTTAAATGGCTAAATAGTTTAGTCGACTCGACCGATTCAACTAGAATTATCCGGTTAAAAATTACTTTTCAAGTCAACCGGGTAATTCATACATGACCAGCTAACGATTTTTTTTCATTTAAATGAAAAAGAAATTAAAATTTTCCCACATTCGATCCCACCACATCGAACGTAATTATTATTATTATTATTATTATTATTTTTCTGGGTTTTTACACTTCATAATCAAATAATGTACATGATCGACTGACCCATCAGCCAATAAATTGTACATGGCGGATTGGACTCGATAGCCAATTACGGACATGGCAGATTGGACTCGCGAGCCGATAACAGACATGGCGGATTGGACCCGCCAACCGGTAATGGACTTGATGGACTAACCCATCAACCAATAAATTGGACATTGTGGATGGACTCACCAGTCGATAATGGACATGGCGGATTGGATTCGCTAACTGGTAATGGACATGATGGACTGACCCATTAGCCCATGAATTGGACATGACGGATTGGACTCTCTTGCCAATTACGGACATGGTGGATTGGACTCACCAGCCGATAATGGACATGGCAGATTGGACTCACTAGTTGGTGATGGACATGATGGACTGACCCTTCAGCCAATAGATGGACATGGTGGACTGACCCATCAGCCAAAAAATGGACATGGTAGATTGACCCATTAGCCAACTAATGGACATGCTGGACTGAACCATTAGCTAATAAATGAACATGTTGGAATGGTCACAACTGCCAATATTATAGATAAAAAGGCTACGGCCGGGGTGTGCGAGGCACTGGCACTAGAATTGGTAGTGAGAGCTTCCCCACAAACGGGGCATAGCAATCACCCGAGTGCAGTGATAGCTACCCCAAAGAAAGGCTACGGCCGGGGTGTGCGAGGCACTTGCACTGGAGACGGTAGTGGTAGCCTCCCCATAAAAAGGCTACGGCCGGGGTGTGCAGATCACTGCGGACACCTCCTCCGCATTGTTTTTGGAGTATAGCGGAATCGCTCCACCGCATATTAAAATAAATATATGAAAATGGTGGAATGTACTTGTTTGTTTTATCTATTACACTACTTAGTGTTGTAATCACTAACGCGGAATTTCCTCCGCAGGTGTGCAGATCCGAGATTAGATGATTGACAACTAGAGCATGGAGCAAAGTAATATGAGGATTCATCTTTTTGTTATTTAATTGAGGAATAAGTGTGGCTACTAGGAAACTGGTCCAAGACTGTGGGATTTTATTATAAGTTATGATTTCTGATAATGTTTGACTAATTTTGAGTAACACCTAGCCAGTTAGGCCCACAATATTATCATGAAAAATGGCGGGTCGTTACACCGTGCACAGAAACAGGGGAGGGCTACTATGCAACATAAAATGCCAACAAGAGGTTGTAGCCAAAACCGGTTGGCAGGACACCAGTAGCAGAACTACCGTAGGAGCATTGAGGGAACCTCAAAGGAAGTTTGAGGAGCGTCCATATCGACAATGTAAAAATTGCAACAAGATGCATTCAAGGACATGCAGGGAGCCATAGAACAGGACACATTCAGAAGGTGTAAAGATCCGGGAAAAAAAAATTTTTTTAGCTGGTTAAGTATGAATTACCCAGTTAAATTGAAAAGTAATTTCTAATCGGACGATTCTAGTTGAATCAGTCGAGTCGAACACATTAATTAAGTGAACCATACCATTTAAGAGGTTGAGTGAAAAGGTTAAGTGAACCGTGTTAATTACCCAATTACCCGGTTAAAGGAATTATGATGAAAGGGTGCTTCCACAAACCCTAGCCGTCATTTATTCTTTAAAAAAGGAGAAGGGTCGTTGAACCTAGGAAATACCAATGGATGATGGGGTGTGAGAATTTAATGAAGGGGTCATTGAACCTAGGAAATACCAATGGATGATGGGGTATGAGAATTTAATGGAGGGAATGGTTGAAGTGTATATATATGCAGGAGGAGGGAGTATTTCATCCCTCATCTCCGTCCCAGGCGACCTCCCCATTACTGTGTGAGTATTTCATCCCTCATCTCCGTCCCAGGCGACCTCCCCATTACTGTATTAGGGTTCACGGATCACAGTCAGACGTAATCACAAATCAGGTACGTATAATAGGTAGAACATCGTATTTTCCTTGTTGGTAGCCTAGGTCGGCCTGAGCCCAGATTCGACCACCATGCACGAAGTGCAACCGGGGTTAATGAATTGACTCAGTCCGACACTGGGTCGTGTTATGTGTGTGAATCATGTAATGCATCGACATTGTTTTGGAGTTAAAAATCATAATAATAATACCAACTCGTGTTAAAATCATTGAAATAATTAATTTAAAGGAATATGAGTTAAGTGGTCAAAATAATAAATTTATAAATTATTAAATGAAATTAATAAATTTCGATCACGATAAACGGTAATTAATTAATTGGTTGATTAAAAGCAATTAACTTAAATTGAAGGGTTATGAGGAATATTTAGTAGAGACTTCACCTTTATCATATAAAAGTTATATTTGATAAGTAAAATGATTATTCTTATAATAAATTCTTAAAGTAAAATAATGGATCAATAAAAGATAATCGCGTAGAAATTATGCGATAGCATAATTAATTAAATAAAGAAGTGTTGAACCTTATCGAATTAAATAAATTAATTAATGTGGCATATATTAAATATTTAGTTGCATACATTTTCGACGCGAGTAAAATTATAATAATGTATAATTTTATGCCCCGTTCATATTAGGGTTAGCGGATTACAGTCGGACGAACCCGCAAGTCAGGTACGTATAATAGGTAGAACATCGTATTTTCCTTGTTGGTAGCCTAGGTTGGCCTGAGCCCAGATTCGACCACCATGCACGAAGTGCAACCGGGGTTAAAGAATTGACTCAGTCCGACACTGGGTTGTGTTATGTGTGTGAATCTTGTAATGCATCGATATTGTTTTGGAGTAGTGATAGCCGCCCCACAAAAAGGCTACGGCCAGGGTGTGCAAGGCAGTGGCATTGGAGTGCAGTGATAGCCTCCCCATAAAAAGGCTACGGCCGGGGTGTGCGAGGCACTGGCACTAGAATTGGTAGTGAGAGCTTCCCCACAAACGGGGCATAGCAATCACCCGAGTGCAGTGATAGCTATCCCACAAAAAGGCTACGGCCAGGGTGTGCGAGGCACTGGCACTGGAGACGGTAGTGGTAGCCTCCCCATAAAAAGGCTACGGCCAGGGTGTGCGGATCACAGCGGATACCTCCTCCACATTGTTTTGGAGTATAGCAGAATCGCTCCACCGCATATTAAAATAAACATAAGGAAATAGTGGAATGTACATGTTTTGTTTTATCTATTATACTACTTAGTGTTGTAATCATTAACGCGGAATTGCCTCCGCAGGTGTGCAAATACGAGATTAGGTGATTGACATCCAGAGTATGGAGCAAAATAAATATGAGGACTCCTTTTTTTATTTAATTGAGAAATAAGTGTGGCTGCTGGGAAACGGTCCAAGACTGTGGGATCTTTATATATGTTATTATTTATAAAAAATGTTTGACATAATTACTTTACTTTTGAGTAACACCTAGCCAATTAGGCCCACAATATTGTGAAAAATGGCGGGTCGTTACTCGACTGCCTAAGAGTACTCGACCTTTGTGCTCAATGCCAGGAGTAATATAGAAGGTGCAGAGGGCGGAAAGGAATGAGATTTGATGCGAGAAGCAATATAGAAATGGCCGAGGTATGAGAATGTGAAAGATAGGGGGATGCTGACGACCCGAGGGCGACGGCTCCCGTATGTGCCCTAATGAGGGTTCTTGTGGAAGTATATGGTTTTCATTCAACAGGAGAGTTTGCTCTTCTGTGCCAGATTGATATTAGTTATTTTTCGGGCCGGTAACACTCTTTGCTGACGGTTTTTCTATATATATGTAGGTGAGGAATGCGAGCGATGAAAGCTGTCGGGATTACGGAGGAGCAGCACAGAACCGCGCACACATATACCTACCGCATGTAATCTATAATGACGGTGTGTTATTGCTACGTGAATGATAATTTTGATGTGTTTGTTTAGATAAATTGCTTGATATGAAATTAATGGATAAATGTGAATGAGTAGTGAGTTTGGAGTTCAGGCTCGGTTCAATTGAAACGAAAGAGATAATGATGAATGCTACGGTAGATTATCATGTTTTATCGTATTTTGATAAAATATTTATATACCCTTGTTGTTGATTATTTTAAATTAAAAATTTCTTGCCGTTGCGTGGTTTTGTTTTGCTTGCACATCATAGCATGCATGTAGGACTACGTTAGAACCCATGCATCCCATCCATGCATTTCACGTTTACATCTCCATCTTGAGACACCGAGGGCAGATCCGGGTCGGCTTAACTGAACCCAGTAGATTAGTGAACGGTTCGGTCGCCGGTGACATTTCCGGGTCGGTTCACGGGTGAGCCGAAACGGGGTGTTACAATAATGGTATCAGAGCTAACCCTTGGTTGATTAAGATGGTAGATGCGTTACAGGTTACATGTGTGCCGAAGCTGCTCCAAGCTGTACCGACAGGTATTTTTCTGTCTTTATGTTTTGGTTTACAGATTTTCTTATGAGTCGGTGGTGTGACATGGTGAACAGATCAGATCAGTAGTTTGTAGCAGGATGGTGACACGGACCCGCCGGACACAGATTAGGACCCCATCGTCTCCAGTAGCCAGAGAGGACAGTCCTAGCCCTATTCACAGTGACGCCGCCTCTAGTCAACCTAGGACTGCTATGCCACCAGTAGAGGTCAGTGTGCCTGTTTCAGCTAGCCGATGTGGTGAGAGCCATCGTCAAGACAGTCGCTGTGACCGAGATAGTCGTCGAGACCGAGATAGTCGTCGGGACCGAGATAGTCGCCGGGACCGAGACAATGGTCATGATAGTTACTGCAATAGAAGTAGTCGACAGGAGAGAGATGCAGCGATCACCAGGTTGGCGGAAGCTCAGATACAAATGCTGCAAAGTCAGGAAGAATTTAGGAGACAAATGCACAAGACCAAGAGGAATTCAGGAGAGAGCTCAGACAAATAGCCCTTTCTGTGGCTAGGGACTGCAGAAGAGGCACCGGGAGAGCCAGCAGTTTCCACAGACCCCGTGCCGCCGCCTCCTCCGCCACCGCTCCAACAAAGGGCTACTCCAATGACATATCCTTTATTTGCCCCACTTCAGGCGGGGATGAGACTGGACATCAATGGAACTGCAGCAGTAGGTAGCGGGCAGACTGCAGGCGGAAGTGGAGCTGCAAGATTTGATGGTATACCAGCAGGTACGGGACTACAATTTCCTCGATATGAGTAAGGAGAAGGATCGAACAGATCAGTGGATACGAGGAAATTGGAACTGTGGCAGTACGAAAAGTTCGTGAAGAATGGTGGACGACCTTTCTTTGGAAAGTTGGACGTGGAAGAGGCATTCTTGTGGATATCGTCAGCTATAAGAGTGTTTGACACTATGGCATGTCCCACGGAGGACCGTGTGCGCATCATCGCTGGAGCATTCTAGGACGAAGCCAGGATATGGTGGAGTTCAGTCCAGAATTCTATATTTGCCTCATCGTCAGCCCCAGGACATCACATGGGTGGAATTTACGGCGGAATTCGATGGAAAGTATTTCCCGCCAAACATCAGGAAGAGAAAGGAATGAGAATTCCAGACGCTGAGGCAGGGACCCATGACGGTGGTACAATACGAGACTAGGTTTAGAGCTCTAGAGAGATTTGCACCAGACTTGGTGTCCACCGAAGAAAGAAGGATAGAGAGTTTTTACGAAGGCCTCCATCACGAGATCAGGATGGCCTATTTGGGTAGGAAGTTTGCTACTTTCGGTGATGTTGTGAGAGCTGCAAGCGAGGCAGAACGAGTTATAGCGGCTAGACCTCGCCAAGATGTTGACCAGAGGCAACAACATTCGAGACCGTATCAGTCAGAGCAGGGAGAACAGCAGAGACATCGGTCAGATGCACCAGTTGCCATGAGGGCTATGGATGCCCAAGTTCAGGGCTACAGAGCACCCTTCTGTCAGAATTGCCGACGTCGTCATGGAGGTGAGTGCAGAGCAGGCACAGACGGATGCTACAGATGCGGTCAGCAAGGACATAGAGCTGCAGAGTGTAGAGTAGGCACAGACGTATGCTATAGTTGCGGTCAACCAGGGCATAGAGCTGCAACTTGTCCAATTGGCTATACCCAACAGGTGACACTCCCAGCACCTCCGCAGAAACTTACACTCCCAGCTCCCCAGCAACAACCACAGCAGAGAGGCAGAGACCAATAGCCACTCAGGCAGCAACAGAGAGGACTTGTAGCTATCATGACAGGACAAGAACAGCAAGCCTTGGATCAGAGAGGAATGCAAACAACACCACCACCAGGACCATCCATTTCGGTACCACCTTGGGCAGCAGGGATGGACACAGCCACGATTGCTGAAGCACTGGAGGATACGACAAACGTGACAGGTACGCACGCGTCTCACCTCGGATTTCACATTTAGTAGATAGCTACCAGAGTGAAACCTCCTTAAACTAAAATTTCGAGGACGAAATTTTTATAAGGAGGGAAGGTTGTAAAACCCGTGACTCGAGTCAGGGTTTTACGTTACCGAACCAGTCGGTTCGACCGTTGGTTCGAGTCGAGTCAGTTTCATGAACCGCGTGCTGAGTCGAGGCCAGCCGTGAGTTATGAGCGATGATAGTCAAGTGTACCTGAATATATGATGATAAAGTCGAGAAGATGGTGAGATATGAGTTATCAGAATATATGAAAGTATGCAGTATTTTTTTCTTTTTATATGTTTGATCGGAGAAATAGTTTTAGGCCGAATAACGCGTTAGGACGCGTTGGATTATATTCGGGTGGGTTATTAGTTATAGAGCATGCCATTTGGATGTTGTTGTGTTTGTTTTATTTTATGGAATTTTTCCATATTTTTCTAGATTTTTTTTAGAATTTATTACGAACTAGTTATTATTTTGACTCGAGTAGGAATCGAGTCAATACTTATTTACGAAACTGCCATTGAGGGTATTCTTCTCCCTCCCGACACTTACCCTCCCTAAACCCTCGCCGTGTGTGTGCTGCCACCGCCGCCGCCGATGCCGTGCTGCCGCCGATCGACGCCCCCTGCCTTGCCGTGCCGCCACGACCAACCCCAGCCACCGATCGCCTGCCAGCGCGCCGCCGCGATGCCACGAGGCCGCCACGGCCATCGCCACTCCGGCCAGATTCGGCAGCCGTTCGGTCGCCATCGCCGCCGCTGTGACCACCAGTCTCACCCCCTCGCCGTCGCCGACATTTCCCCCATCATCCCGACCGCCGTCGAGGCCGGCCGCAGCCCTGATCGGAGCACGCCGCTGCCGCCACCCATTTTCGACACCACTGTCGATGGCCATCGCCTCCTCGGCTGCTGTAATGACCTAGCCTAAAGTGCAACGTAATGGGCTAAGTCATTTCTTTAAATGGGTACCCCGAAAGTTAAAGATCTATCGTCCAATCCCACTTATAAACAGGATCTTCTCCCAGTAGGTATTACAGAATCTTCTCCCAGTAGGTATTAGATGTGGGACTAAGTTGAGGGATCTCACAATCCACCCACCTTAGAAAATTTCGTCCTCGAAATGCCTATTCTTGGCCCGTTGCTAGCCCCAGCCCACGACCTTTCTGGCCCGTAACCGGCAGCCTAGCCAACGTTTCTAGTCTTGGCCCGTTGCTAACCCCAGCCCACGACCTTTTTCGCCAGTGACCGGCAGCCTAGCCAACGTCCCTAGTCCATCCCACCATCTAACACAGAACCAGGTCGGCTCTGATACCATTTGTAATGACCCAACCCAAAGTGCAACGTAATGGGCCAAGTCATTTCTTTAAAATGGGTACCCCGGAAGTTAAAGATCTATAGTCCATTCCCACTTATAAACAGGATCTTCTCCCAGGTATTAGATGTGGGACTAGGTTGAGGGATCTTACAATCCACCTACCTTAGGAAATTTCATCCCCAAAATACCTATTCTTAGCCCGTTGCTAGCCCCAGCCCACGTCCTTTTTGGCCCGTGACCGGCAGCCTAGCCAACGTTTCTAGTCTTGGCCCGTTGCTAACCCCAGCCCACGACCTTTCTGGCCCGTGACTGGCAACCTAGCCAATGTCCCTAGTCCATCCCACCATCTAACACAGAAACAGGTCGGCTGTGATACCATTTGTAACAACCCAGCCCAAAGTGCAACGTAATGGGCCAAGTCATTTCTTTAAAATGGGTACCCCGGAAGTTAAAGATCTATAGTCCATTCCCACTTATAAACAGGATCTTCTCCCAGTAGGTATTAGATGTGAGACTAAGTTGAGGGATCGCACAATCCATCCACCTTAGGGAATTTCGTCCCCGAAATGCCTTTTCTTTGCCCGTTGCTGGGACTAAGTTGAAGGATCTCACAATCCACCCACCTTAGGGAATTTCGTCCCCGAAATGCCTTTTCTTAGCCCGTTGCTAGCTCCAGCCCACGTCCTTTCTGGTCCGTGATCGGCAGCCTAGCCAACGTTTCTAGTCTTGGCCCGTTGCTAACCCCAACCCACGACCTTTCTGGCCCGTGACTGGCAGCCTAGCCAACGTCCCTAGTCTATCCCACCATCTAACACGGAACCAGGTCGGCTCTGATACCATTTGTAACAACCCAGCCCAAAGTGCAACGTAATGGGCCAAGTCATTTCTTTAAAATGGGTACCCCGGAAGTTAAAGATCTATAGTCCATTCCCACTTATAAATAGGATCTTCTCCCAGTAGGTATTAGATGTGGGACTAAGTTGAGGGATCTCACAGCTGCTTTGTTTGAGACCACCATCGGACCAAGCTCGTCGAGCTGGTGCTGATAGACCCCCTGATTGCCCCATCCCGAATCATCGCTAGAATCCGCCGGAAAACCATCGACACTCGCCGGAAAACTGTCGGAACTGCCGGAAAATTGTATTCATGGACTTCGGACACCGCTAGGTGCCGAGTTCGAGTTTCGAGGCATGAAACAGAAACCTTATCCGTCGACAATTTTTGATGACGCGAGGTATAATTTATTTTAACTTAATTATTTGAAAGTATTGCTTGTTAGAATTGCATGCTAGGATTGGTTAATTGTGTGTTATAATAACATATATGAATGTAGATTTGATTAAGGATAAAATATGATATTTGTTTGATTGAGTGGTGTTAAAAATGGAGGCTAAGAAACTAATTAGGGTAACTAGGTAATGATCCTGATCTAATGCGAACTAGCCTTAGTAGACTTGCTAGAATTGATATTGGTTGAAGTGTGTTGATTGATGCGTGATTGTGTTGATTGTGTGTGCATGCTATAGGATGTGTGATTCATCATGCGGGCGTTAGTTTTCAGCTTGATTGTGTAGGTACGGTGTAGGAACTCGCCGCCTAGGCGCGTGGACCCGTTTGGAGCTTCTACCAGGTCCGGTTAGGACTTGTTCTCTATTTTACGCTATTCTATTGTGTATTTGCTTAATGACATGCAGGACGTGTTAAGTGGCATTTTAGCCGATCCCACTTAACTCAGGCCATTTAGCCAATAATTTTTTGGATTAATAACCCTTGAGGATGAGATCCCTCGAGTTTGTTTTCGAACTTCAGATCCAGCTCACGTTGCTTTTGGGCCTATTGTATAAATCCCAACCCAGACCTATATATATGTATAGTTTTCGCATTTTTGTGAGAGATTGAATGAGGGAAATCTGACTACCGTGCTACGCGACCGGGCACGTGTGAGTCGATAGTGGGCTCTGGAATGGTGTACAAGCAGTTTCATTCCTGGGGATCCTGACAACTCCACCTTTGAGTTTCTCAAACCCGGAGAAGTGTGGAGGTTCACGGGTACTGCATTGCAGCGCATGTCTAGACTTGTGGTGGAAAGACCCGGAAAAAAAAATTCATTAGCTGGTTAAGTATGAATTACCTGGTAAAATTGGAAAGTAATTTCTAATCGAACGATTCTAGTCGAGTCGAACACATTAATTATCCATTTAACAATATAAGTGAACCATACCATTTAAGAGGTTGAGTGAAAAGGTTAAGTGAACCGTGTTAAATACCCAATTACCCGGTTAAAGGAATTATGTTGAAAGGGTGCTTCCACAAATCCTAGCCGTCATTTATTCTTTATAAAAGGAGAAGGGGTCGTTGAACCTAGGAAATCAGGTATGTATAATAGGCAGAACATTGTATTTTCCTTGTTGGTAGCCTAGGTCCGCCTAAGCCCAGATTCGACTACCATGCACCGAGTGCAACCGGGGTCAATGAATTGACTCTGTCCGACACTGGGTCGTGTTATGTGCGTGAATTTTGTAATGCATCGACATTGTTTTGGAGTAGTGATAGCCACCCCATAAAAAGGCTACAGCCGGGGTGAGTGAGGCACAGCGATTCCTCTATCGCACTGGAGTGCAGTGATAGCCACCCCATAAAAAGGCTATGGCTGGTGTGTGTGAGGCACTGGCACCGGAGTGCAGTGATAGCCGCCCTACAAAAAGGCTACGGCCGGCGTGTGCAAGGCATTGGCACTGGAGTGCAGTGATAGCCTCCCCATAAAGAGGCTACGGCCAGGGTGTGTGAGGCACTGGCACTAGAATTGGTAGTGAGAGCTTCCCCACAAACGGGGCATAGCAATCACCCGAGTGCAGTGATAGCTACCCCACAAAAGGCCACAGCCGGGGTCTGCGAGGCACTGGCACTGGAGACGGTAGTGGTGGCCTTCCCACAAAAAAGGCTACGGCCGGCGTGTGCGGATCATAGCAGATACCTTCTCCACATTGTTTTGGAGTATAGCGGATTCGCTCCACCGCATATTAAAATAAACATAAGGAAATAGTGGAATGTACTTGTTTTGTTTTATCTATTATACTACTTAGTGTTGTAATCACTAACGCGGAATTGCCTCCGCAGGTGTGCAGATACGAGATTAGGTAATTGACATCGAAAGTATGGAGAGAAATAAATATGAGGACTCCTTTTTTTTATTTAATTGAGAAATAAGTGTGGCTGCTGGGAAACGGTCCAAGACTGTGGGATCTTTATATATGTTATTATTTATAAATAATGTTTGACATAATTACTTTACTTTTGAGTAACACCTAGCTAGTTAGGCCCGCAATATCGTGAAAAAAGGCAGGTCGTTACATGTGGTATCAAAGGGTACTGAAGGCGATTGCCTGAGAGTACTCGGCCTTCGTGGTCAAGGCCAAGAGTAATATGGAAGGTGCAGAGGGCGGAATGGAGTGAGATTTGATGCGAGAAGCAATAGAGAAATGGCCGAGGTATGATAATGCGAAAGATAGGGGACGCTGTCGACCCGAGGGCGACGGCTCCCGTATGTGCCCTAATGAGAGTTCTTATGGAAGTATATGGTGTTCATTCAACAGGAGAGTTTGCTCTCCTGTGCCAGATTGATATTAGTTATTTTCCGGGCCGGTAACACTCGTTACTAACAGTTTTTCTATATATATGTAGGTGAGGAATGCGAGCGATGAAGCTGTCAGGATTGCGGAGGAGCAGCACAAAACCTTGCACACAGGTACCTGCCGCATGTAATCTATAATGACGGTGTGTTATTGCTACGTTAATGATAATTTTGATGTGTTTGTTTAGATAAATTGCTTGATATGAAATGAATGGATAAATGTGAATGAGTAGTGAGTTTGGAGTTCAGGCTCGGTTCAATTGAAACGAAAGAGATAATGATGAATGCTATGGTAGATTATCATGTTTTATCGTATTTTAATAAAATATTTATATACCCTTGTTGTGGAAAATTTTTAATTAAAAATTTCTTGCCGTTGCATGGTTTTGTTTTACTTGCACATCATAGCATTCATGTAGGACTACGTTTGAACCCACGCATCCCATCCATGCATTTCACGTTTGCATCTCCATCTTGAGACACCGAAGGGCAGATCCGGGTCGGCTTAACCGAACCCAGTAGATTAGCGAACGGTTCGGTCGCCGGTGACATTTCCGGGTTGGTTCACGGGTGAGCCGAAATGGGGTGTTACACTCACACCCCCGCCGACCTCTCTGGCGGCTGGGTCGAAGGGTGGCATCACCTTGTCCCTGGGTTCCGATGGGTGGCGGAATTTCAGTGGTTATGGGCGGAGTTGCTGTGTGCGACGCTGTGGGAGATTCCAGATGTCCAAACCAGTTTGCTGGCCAAAGACTCATGCCGTGCATGCTCACAGCACTTTGCCTTGACATTGGGTTGTCATGCAGCGAGAAGGGAAGTGTTCCCGGCCTTGCTGCTGGCCGGACGGAGTGCACCTTGCAGTCCCGGCGGTGCTGCTGGCCAGGAGTCACTCGCCTTGGTGCAGGACAGAGTTTGACGTGGATAGTTGCTGTAAAGCACAAGCTTTATGCTTCCAATTGGATTGGTAGGGAAGGGAGTGAAGGACATGGTCTGGTGTTGGGTTGAAGAGGAAGATATCAGGCCTGGTTTGGTGTAGGACGTCGCCTTGGACAGCTGCAGTAAAACGTGGACGTTAGGCTTCATCTTTGGCAATTTTAACTCATTGTGGATGCATGATTAGGATGTTTGGATGGTTGTTCAATCAGGTTGCATAGGGAAGAAAAAGAAGGGCGTAATCTGAGTTGTGCCAAGGACAAAGCTGGAAGAAGAGAAGGGCCGACGGGAAGAAGAAGAAGAACCTCATTGTGGCAAATCTATAAATACTGTTGACTTGATACCGACTCGAGTTAAAAATAATACGAAGTTGTAATAAATCTTTAAAAATAATTATTTTAATGGGTTATTAGTTAAAGTTACTAAACTAATTAATTATTAGACGAAATCGACATGGACATAAGTAATAAAAATACAGTAATGATAAACGGTCGATAATTAATCGGCACACAACAAGCGATTATATTAAGTCGGAATGTGATAAGTAATTAATAAAATGAATATTTTACCTTTACCATATTAAATTTAATATTAGGTAAATAAAGTGATTATTTTAATAACGAGTGAGTACTATAGAAAATGAGTTATTAAACTATAGTCAGGTAGTAATCACTAACGTCGAACCTAAATAACATAATGAAAATAAATAAAGTTCTAAATTTTATTGAGTTGAATATTTTAAAGTAATTGTATTAATAATATTTTTAAATTAGAATAATACAAATTATTTTGAATAATTTAATCGTACAACTTATTTAACTAAATTGCTATGAATAAGGATAGCGATTAAAGATTTAAAACCGTAAACTAAATTATCAAGATTGTGGTTAAGTAATTATCATGTCAAAGGAAAATATAATAATAATAGTAATTAAAATTTTGTTTATAAGTTGATAATTATTTTATTATTTGTTAAGTGTTAATTATGATCTAGATTATTAATGTAAAGTATGATTTAAATGATTATATCACATGAATAGTTGAATATTTAATATTGTTGAAATTTAATAGTGATATATATATTAGTCGTTTAGTTGCATGCATTTCTACTTAAATAATATTATACTTATGTATAATTGATGTCCTCATTCAGATTATACTTATTCCGTTGGCCGGACAAAAAAGGGCGGTGTCGCCAGCGTGTGCGGCGACATCGCCGGTGACAATCGAGGCGGCGTCGATGGTCGTGGGTGGCCTCAAAATGTTGAGCTTGGTGAGGGAAAGTTGTCAAGGTGCTCGGACCGGTTGGAGGTGGCTCGCCGGCGCCAAAAATAGCCTGAAAGGGTTGCAGCTGCTGCAGAAATATGTTCTGAAAACATTCTCACCGGTGAAAACTGGAGCATTGCTAGTGGCTATCATGGGTACGGACTGATAGCCAGCTGTGAGGTGGTCATGGTCATACCGATCCGGTGGCTTGGGGCGAGACAGAGACTCCCCGGTGGTGAGCTGAAGTGGCCGCAATGCTATGGGTGTGAAGCTTTGAAATGTGGGAAATATCTGGAGATCAAATAGAGAATGCTAGGTTTGAGTGGATGGCTCAGATTTCACCACGTGACACGATATGATCAATCGACAACTTAGTGGCCTAGTGGGGCCCACATATGGGTATGTGTAATAGACATATAGACGGAAAGCTTGGATCGAGTCCATCAAAAGTCGAAACTAACTTGAATGCTAAATGTCACTCTATAGGCAATAATAGAGACAAGAAGGCTAAATGGGCCATAGGGGCATAATCTGGTGATCTAAAATCCCAATGATGCATGTAAGTAAGATACCCTGAAAAATCCCAAGCGGATACTAAATGCCTATACACATGCCTAAAATCCTGGTCAACTCATAAAAATCATCGTATATACCTCGTGTATACACTGATTAATAATGCTCTGCTATATCATAATTTAAAATTATCATGTGCATGTCGAGCATATTCTCCCACTATAACATGCTCATACAGCCACCAGGGCCCATACTCATGGTCTGAAAATTGATCTAAATCAAGCTCAGTCGAACTGACTCAATACTGACCCGAACAGAGTAAAACTCAAATACGTTAAAACCCAATCAATAGGGTGGCCCTTAATTAAACTTTTTGGGGAGACTTTGTCTCTAATATTTTATAAATTTTATAGATTTTCATCGGAATTATTTGGTATGTGAATTGGTTGACATGTCATTCTTGTAGTAGCATGTTAGGTTAATTTTGTGCACTCATCCATTCATAGTGATTGACATCTTATATCTTGAGACGCTAGAGTAGATCTGCACGAGTTGGGTTTGTGTTAGCCGACCTAACAGGGGCTAGTGAAATTTTTATTCAGTTGCTGAGCATGAACCAAATTTTGGGTGTTACAAGTATGACCAGGAGGATGCAAATGCAGGTAGCAGGTAAATGTTCTTAACGAGGGGTGGCAGTGCCCCTTGCTAGAAAACTCCGATGGCGGCGCGGCTGGGGTCAGCACTGGTCGGGATGGACGGCCCATGTGACGAGGAACATGATGGTGGTGGCAATCGGTGTTGTCCGGCAGGTGGCTCACAGGAAAAGAGTGGGAAGGAGGGTGAAATCACTGTCAGGTGCTATGACGTCACTGGGGGCAATTGCGGAAGTTGTGGTGGTCATGGGTTGTCTCAAAATGGAGATCTCGGCAATATGAAGATACGTGGGTGGTTGGATCAGTCGGAGGTGGCTAGCCGGCATCGGAAAATGGCCCGAAAGGTGGCAGTGATGGCAGCGAAAATCATGTTGAAAATGTAAATACTGTGAAAAATAAAATAAAATATTCAACTCTGTCTGGGAAGGATCAAACGTTGGTGAAATTATTATTGTTATTATATTATAGTTATATTATATTCTCTACCCAGTTAAATATTATATTTTATTCTTTACTCTGTTACCTAGTTAAATGAAATGCTGGTGTTGGGGTGTTTTGCTATACCATAACCATCATTTTCATTTTATATTTTTGTAAGGGGGTGTCATCCTCACCCTAGCCACCTATTTCTCCTCTTCCTCACACTAGCCGTCATTCTCATCTTTTTCTCCTTTCTCTCCTTTTTGCTCTCCTCTCTTGGCGACGTTCTTACACCTCGTCTTCGTGTCCTGTTTGGTATGCTTTCCTTGTCATTCTTTTACTCATGTTAATTGTTGTTTTGTTTTCATGCAAACATGCAATTCATGACTGCCATGCTAACTTCTGTTGTTTCATCAATTCATGGTCGTTTTATGTTACGTAATTGGTTGGGTTGTCGTGCAGGGAGAAGGGAAGTGTCCCCAACAGTGCTGCTGACCGGAGGGTGTCACCTTGCATTCCCGGCGGTGCTGCTAGCAAGGCATCGTGCACCTTGGTGCAGGGTGGTGTCGCCTTGGATAGCAGCTGTAAAACACGCACTTGAGGCTTCCTCACTTGCAGATTTTAGCTTGTTGTTGATGCTGTGTTGGGATGCTCAATATGGTTGATCAATTGGATTGTTGGGGAGGCAATTAGTGAAGGTCGTGGTCTGGTTTTGGTGCCAAAGATGAAGGTAGGAGAAGAGAAGAACGTTGGGGAAGAAGAAGATAGCAAATCTGTAAATAATGCTTGACTAGATACGACTCGAGTTAAAAATAATACTAACTCATAATAAATCTTAAAAATAATTATTCTAATGGGTTATGGGTAAAAGTTGCTAAATTAATTAATTATTGTACGAAATTGCCATAAGTAATAAAAATACGGTAATGATAAACGGACGATAATTAATCGGCGTACTACAAGCGATTAATTTTAAATCGGATGGTTATAAGTGATTAACAAAATACAGATTTCACCTTTACCTTATTAAATTTAATACTAGGTAAATAAAGTGATTATTTTAATAACGAGTTAATAAGGTAGAAAATGGGTTCTTAAAAAATAGCATTATAGAAATAAATAAGGTTCAAACCTTTATTGAGTTCAATAATTTAAAACAATTGTATAAGTAATATCTTTAAATTAAACCATACCAAATCATTTTAAATATTGTAATTGAATGATTTAATTAATTAAATTGTTATTCGTAATGATAATGATTAAAGATTAAAACTGTAAATTATATCGTCAAGATCATGGTTAAGTATTATCATCTCAAAAGAAAATATACTAATAATAGTAATTAAATACTTAATAATTATTTTATCGTCAGTGAAGTCAAAATTATGATTTATATAATTAATTTAAAATATAAAGTAGGACTTAAATGATTATGTCACATTAATAATTTAATATTTAGGATTGTTGAATGTTGCATGATTTAGGTTGTTGAATTTTGATAATGATATATATATTAGTCATGTAGTTGCATGCATTTCTACTCAAATAAAATTATGCCTTTGTATAATTTTATGTCCTTATTCAGATTAGGAACGTTGGTCACACTTGCAGGTTCACTTACAAACTATCCAGAGTATGCTTTTGTACTCCTTGAGACATGCTCTACATGTACAGGTGTTGTTGCCTTCATTCCATCATAGAAGAGCTCCCACGAGCAATAGTTAGTAGTTATGTAGATAGTTGCGAGAGCCATAATATGCAGTAGAGTCATAATTGTTGTCCTTGTTCTATTATCGAACAATGTGAGATACTTGACTAAGGACCAAGTTAGCTAAGACCAGATGTAGACTCTATAGTTCCATGCGGACTATGCTTTCATACTCCTTGAGACACGCTCTACATGTACAAGTGTTGGCGCCTTCATTCCATCACAAAGAGCTCCTGTGAGCAGCAATTAGTAGTTATGTAGATATTTGCAAGAGCCATAATATGCAGTAGAGTCATAGCAGCTGTCCTTGTTTTATTATTGAACAGCGTGAAATACTTGACTACGAACCCGAGCTAGCTAAGACCAGATGCAGACTCCATACTTCTATGTAGAGTATGCTTTCATACTCCTTGAGACACGCTCTACACGTACAAGTGTTGTCGCCTTCATTCGATCACAGAGAGCTCCCATGAGTACTAGTTAGTAGTTATTTATATAGTTGCATGAGCCATAATATGCAATAGGGTCATAGTAGTTGTCTTTGTTCTATTATGGAACAATGCGATATACTTGACTAGGGACCGAGTTAACTAAGACCAGATGCAGACTCCATAGTTCCATGTAGAGTATGCTTTCATACTCCTCGAGACACGCTCTACATGTACTGTTATTGTTGTCTTCATTCCATCACAGAGAGCTCCCATGAGCAGCTATTAGCAGTTATGTAGATAGTTGCGACAGCCATAATATGCAATAGAGTCATAGCAACTATCCTTGTTCTATTATGGAAGAATGTGAGATACTTGACTAGGGACGGAGTTGGCTAAGACCTAGTGAGCTGTCTCATTTCTCTTACCTGGACACCTAAGCGTTCGACCTAGAATGGCGATAGTAAACCACACAACCCATTAGCATATTCTCTTATTTGGTACTAGAGTTCACTATTTACTAGCAGGACTCACAGGGCACCCAAGTATAGCCGTAGGGCCTGGAGTAGAGTGCCATGAGGGTACAAGTAGTTGACCTATCACATTGATGAGGAACAAAGTGACATGGGTACAAGTAGTTGACCTTACAAGCTAGTCTAGCGAGATGATTTGAGCATATATGACATGGTTAAATGATTCCAACATGTATGTCAAGTTTCACCAAATCATCGATCACGAGGACGGAATTTTTATAAGGAGAAGAGGTTATAAAATCCAGGTTCTAGTTAGGGTTTTACCCGCTTGTAGGTTGATTGGTAGGGCTAGTCTCGATTGTTTTAGCAAGCACTGATAAGAGCAATTTTTAGAATATCAGTATGGGGCTCAGACGGCCATATGAGTATGTTATAATGGTTGAGTATGCCCGACATGCAGATGATAGATTAAGTTATCAAATAGTAGATAATGATTTATGTATGTATATAAGAGGTATACCAATCATTTTTTTATGGGTTAACCATGGTTTTAAGCCTAGATCTAGGCCGTCACAGTGATTTGTATCTGTTTGGGATTTTTAGGGTATTTTATTTGCATGTAGCATAAGGGTTTTTGATCACTGGATTGTGCCCCTGTGGGCCTAGCTTGATTTAGTTTAAGGTTAGAGGCTCATTTAGCCTTCTTGCCTTAATTCCCACCTATAGTGTAAAGACCGTGGAAAAAAGAAAGATTTGGACTCGGACGTGGACGGAAAGGACTGAACGTGTTATATATATATATATATATATATATATATATATATATATATATATATATTTACCCGGTTAATTATTTACCAATTTTATTATTTACCCAGTTAAATAAAATATAGGTGTAGAGGTGTTTTCACATACCCTAGCGGTCATTTTCATTTTTATAAATTTGGAAAGGGGACATCATTTTTCACATAGGGGTGTAAGGGCGTCTTCCTCACCTTAGCCACCTAGTTCTCCTCTTCCTTACCAGGGCTTCTTCCCTTTCTTGGGTATCCTTCTTATCTCCCTATTATTAGTTTGTATGCATGTTCTTTTAAATTGATAATAAGCTTTTTAATCATGTAACTAAAGTCTAAAATCAAGAAGAAAGAAAAGAACTAAACTAAACTAGAAAACTGAAATCCCGTTCATGGCCAATGGGTGCAAATTGTTGGCGAGATGGGCAACTGTAAATAAGTTTGCAAGGCTTCCCCTCACACCCCGACGACCCCTCTGGTTGCTGGGTCGAAGGGATGGCTTGCCATGTCCCTGTTTTCCGATGGGTGGCAGAATTGCAGCTGTGAGGGGGCGGAGTAGCAAGGGTGATGGAAGTGGCGACGTTTTGTTGCAATAGGTGATGTAATGGACATTCAGAGGAGTAGACACTGGTTGTGCTTCGTTGACAGCATCATGGGTTCCATCATAGTAGTTCAGGCCACCGGAATTCATGGCAGCGATGTGCAGAAGTGGGGAGAACAACCATACTTCATGCAACATTCAAAGGTAGCCAACCTTTCTTGTTTTGATGTCAGCCTGAGGTCGTGGAACATCTGAATTGGAGCAAGTGCAAGAAAGGAGGGGTCTTGAGGCTGGGAGAAGAAAAACAGGCCAGGAGTTGGGCACCATGGTGCAGCACATGGTTGTCTTGGTTAACTGCTACAAAACACGCACTTTAGGCTTCCAATAGGTTGTTGGAGAAGGTTGAAGTTTAGGGAGGACATGATTTTGGGTTTGAGTGCCAAGAAAAGGGGCGGAGAAGAAGGGCGTGGTCCGGTTTTGGTGCTGGTTTTGGTGCAGAGAAGAGTGGCGACGGGAAGAAGAAGAAGGAGGAGGGTGACAGTTTTGTAAATATGGGTTGACTCGATACCGACTTAAGTTAAAAATAATAAGAACACGTAATAAATGTTTAAAGATAATTATTTTAATGTGTTATGGGTAAAGTTACTAAACTAACTAATGATTGTATAAAATCGCCACGAGAAATAAAAAATACGGTAATGATAAACGGTAAAAAATTAATCGGCGTAATTCAAGCGATTAAATTATATCGGAGAGTTATAAGTAATTAATAAAATAAAGATTTTACCTTTACCATATTAATATTAATAGTAGGTAAATGAAGTTATTATTTTAATAACGAGTCAGTAATGTAGAAAATGGGTTATTAAACTATAGTCTGGGTTGCAATTACTCACGTCGAACTTAAATATCATAATGAAATAAATAAAGTTCGAAACTTTATTGACTCAAATAATTTAAAATAATTGTATTAATAATATTTATGAATTAAAATAATAAAATTTATTTAAAATAATTTAATTGAACAACTTAATTAATTAAATTGCTATATATAATAGTAGTGATTAAAAATTATACCTGTAAACTAAGTAATCAATATCGGGGTTAAGTGATTATCGTTGCAAAGGAAAATTAAATACTTGTTAATTAGTAATAATTATTTTATCCATTGTTAGGTATTAATTATGATTTAGATAATTAATTTAAAATGTGAAGTAGGACTTAAATGATTATGTCACAGGAATAATTAATTATCTCACTAGATTTGTTGATAATGTAATATTTAATATTTTTGGAAATGATATCTATATTAGATATTTAGTTGCATGCATTCATATTGAAATAAAATTATACTTATGTATAATTTTATATTCTCATTCAAATTAGGATCATTGGTCGCAGCTACGAGTTCGAAATATCTAGGTCTATATAACTATTTGAAATGTTGCACTTTCCCTTTTTCGCAACCCTGGTCGGCCTGAGGCCAGACTCGACCACCATGTGCTGTAACACAATAGGGGTCAAGGAATTGACTGAGTCTAACACGGGGCCGCACCTTTAAAAATTACTATGTCTATCCGTATAATTATTTAAAATGTTATATTGTCTGCATTATCACTTGAAATATTGTACTTTCACCTGTTGGCAGCCCTAGTTGGCTCTAAGTCCAGATTCGACCACCGTGCGCTATAATGCAATCAGGCTCAAGGAATTGACTTAGTCCGACATAGGGCCGCACCTTTAAAATTAGTATGTGTGTCCCTATAATTATTTGAAATGTTATATTGTCCGTATAATTATTTGAAATGTTTTATTTTCCCAAATAGGTTTAATTATATGAAATTGTGTATTTTTTTCCAAACTGGTAGCCTTTGTTGGCACCTAATCTCAGAATGAGCTAGGGAGACAATGTTCTAATCTCAGAAAGAACTGTGAGACCATGACTAACCTCAAAATGAATTGGGGGACCACCTAATCTTAGAATGAGATGGGAGACAATTTTCTAATCTCAGAATGAACTGAAAGACCATGACTAACTCGAAAATGAATTGGGGGACCACCTAATCTCAGAATGAGCTGGGAGACAATTTTTAATCTCAGAATGAACTGGGAGACCATGACTAACCTCAATATGAATTGGGGGACCACCTAATCTCAGAATGAGGTGGGAGACAATTTTCTAATCTCAGAATGAACTGGGAGACCATGACTAATCTCAAAATGAATTGGGAGACCACCTAATCTCATAATGAGTTGGGAGACGTTTTCTAATCTCAGATTGAGCTGGGAGTCAACTTTTACTAATCTCAAAATGACCCGAGAGACAAATTACTAATCTTAGAATGACCTGTGGGATAATTACTCTTCACTTGTGTAATAATAATAATAATAATGAATGAAATGATAATAAGGATTATTTTGACTTGTTTTATTTAATTATGCGGCATAGTGGTTTTATCACTAACGCGTAATTTCCTCCGTAGGTGAGCAGCTTGGGGACTAAAGAATGAAAGTGTAACACCCCAAATCCGGTTCATGCTCGTGAACCGAACCGGCATGTTACAGGCCCCGGTTAGGTCGGCTAACCCGAACCTAACTCATGCGGATCCAATCTCGGCGTCTTAAGATGAAGATACGATCCATCATGAATGAATAAATGCGCAAAATCCTAACATGGTACTACATGAATGACATGCAAATTAAATTTCACACCATCACAATCACAATCAAAATTAGTAAAAATTCTAAAACGAAAGGGACAGAATTTCCCCTAAAAATACAATTAGGGGCCACCCTGTCAAAATCGTATATTCTAACATATATACGCATAGCAACAATAGCATTCACACAAGCTTCTAATCTACTATATTCATCATTCTCTGAACTTTGGGTCCTAACCCCACTTTTGCTGCGCTACTCTGATCATTTCATTTCATGTCATTGTCATGCATCAAACATTTAATCATGTCACTCACAAAATAATAACATAATAATACAATATTAAACATTCAGAAATCTAACATGTGTGTGCACAAGACCTCATTGCTCCTCCGTCCAAGCTGGCTCATCCATCTCGTGCTTATCACCTACATATATATAAGAAAAACGTCAGTAACAAGCGTTACTGGTCCGGAAAATAAAATAACTATAACAAACTGGCTATGAGAGCAAACTCTCATCTGAAAGAAAACATCATACTCCACGTGAACACTCTGAAGGGCACTACTGAGGAGCCACTGGGCTGCAGACCCGGTAGCATCCCGAACTTACTGCTCTGCTGCTGGTACTGTGCTACTCTCAGCACTTCTTTTTCAGTACTTCTCATGAAACTTTATCCTAAGCCCTCTCCGAACCTCCATATCTCTCCTGGCCTTGAGCACGAAGGCCGAGTACTCTCAGGCAGTCGCCTTTAGTACCCTTTGAACCACAAGTCCGGACATGCGCTGTACTAAACAGTACCCGTAAACCTCCACGTTCTCCGGGTGTGAGGAACTCAAACGCGGAGTTGTCAGGATCCCTCGGGAATGGAACAGTCCGCTGGCACTAATCCAGAGCCCGCTTTGACTGTCACGGCATCCTCTGCATGGTACGTGCAGTCGGTTTCTCCATCTCTCGTCTCACTGAAAACTCGATAAACCTATATATATAGGCCTGGGAAGGGATTCATATAATAGGCCCGAAGGCAACTTGTGGTGGATCTTGTTTTCGAAATCATCCTCGAGGGATCTCATCCTCGAGGGGTTATTCATCCGGAAATATTCGATTAAATGGCCCGAGTTAAGTGGGATCCAATAAAACGCCACTTAACCCGCCCTGCAATAATAAAATAAACATACAATGGAAGAGCGTAAAACAAGACGAGTCCTAAACGGACCTGGTAGAAGCTCCAAGCGTATCATCGCGCCTAGGCGGCGAGCTCCTACTCCGTACCTACACATCAAAACTAAACACTAACGCCCGCTAACTAAATGATGCATCAAACTCGTCATATAATCAACACAATACGGATAACATCCATCAACAGTCAAGTAATCATGATGTGAAAATAATTCTAAGTCATCCTATTCATACCAATTTTATACTATTTTTCTAAGTTACGTCATACTCGATTAACATGCTCATATTTACTTATCTCACTAGACTACTTATCCTCCATGCACTATCAATCACATCATGTAACTTCATTCATAATCTGACATTCATCATGATAATTAATCAACCCTAGCATGCTATGCTAACAATTATCATCAATTTTAAATAAATCAATCGGAGGTAATTATACCTCACGTCGTCGGCAATCGGCGACGGCTAGGGTTCCGTCGCGCATCTCAGAGCTCAAATTCGGCACTCATCGGCGTCTGAAGCTCGATCGGGCACCACTGGGTGAGCCCCGCGGAAGATCCGGTGAATTCCGGCGAATTCCAGAAATTACGATTTTCCGGCGGTTCTCTAGCAGCTACTGGCGGTTTTCCGGCAACTTCCGGTGGTTTTCCGGCGACAATCGCCGGCGGCGTCTACTGGTCGGAAAGGGTCGTGTTGGGTACCCTCGGAACCGGCTCGGCGAGCCCGACTCATCTATGAGGTCGACGCGGCCAACGGAGGTGGCGGCTTGCTGGAAAATGGCTAAAACAGGGCCGGCGGCGATGGGTCGCTAGATCCGGCCGGCCACGGCGGCGACGGCTTCCGCTCCGGTCAGGAAGCGTCACTGGGTGGTCGAGGGTGCTGAGGCGACCACCTGATCGTGGTGGCGATGCTCGCCGGCGGCGAAATCGGCGACGCGACCGAAATGTAGCGGCGGCGCTAGGCGAGCCGATTCCGACGTCGCGGCGGCCTGGCAGCGGCCGGGGCTGGTCGGGGCGGCACGGCAACGCCGTGGCGGAGCTGGGCGGCGACGATCGGCGGCCGAGCGGCACCGACAGCGGCGGCGGCGACGCTGCACAGGGGCGGCGTCGGGGTTTGGTTTGGGGAAGAAAAGAAGGCGCGGGGTGTGGTGGCAAGGTCGTAAATATTACTTGACTCGTCTCCGGCTCGAGTCAAGTATAATAACTAAGTCGTATTAAATCCTAAAAAAATTCATAAAAATCGGAAAAAATCCCGTAAAATCAAACAACACCACAATATTATAATGATATGCTCTATGACTAACAACCCACCCAGACTGCCCGAACGCGTCCTAACGCGGTAAACGGCCTAATACTAATTCTACGATCCACTATATATAAAAATAATAATAAAAATGACTGGCATACTCTCATATATCTGATAACTCATTCTGTTCTGTTGTGTTCATGACGTTATCATCATATACTTGGGTACGCATGACCCTCATAGCTCATACACGCGACTGGCATCGGCTCGGTACACGTGTCCTGAAACTGACTCAACTCGAAAAAATAACGGTCGACCCGACCGGTTCTGAATATAAAACCCTAACTCAAATCGTGGGTTTTACAGAAAGTGTGGTTGGTGGTCCTTTTGCCAACCCAGGTATGGTGAATCGATAATAAAGTTGGACTTGCTTATTATTCTCTTGCATTATGAATGTGGCTGTGTGAGACGGTCTGAGACTGTGGGACACTTATTTTAAATTTTAGAGAACACGACTTATTGTTATGATTTATATTATATGTTGCAAGACTATTCGCTGTATTTAAATTCACGTTCTGGATGGTTACATTTACATTAACTATATTTTTAAGTAACACCCGGTCCGGTTCGGGTGTGTCGTTATAGGTGGTATCAGAGCACGATTTCCCACAAGCTCACATTTTATGACTCAAGTACCTTGTTGAAGAGTCCAATAATTACCTTATCCCACTGTGTTGTGTTACTAATTAACAAATGTATTCGCTAATAAACCTAAGTCATAACTGGAACAAAAAAATACTAATGAACCATGATGGTTCAACGATACAGATGGCAGGCACTCATTAACAGTCAAGCCGATCAGCACAGTGAAATTCGAACAAAGAGAATATATTGGCCCAAATCCTAAGGGCCATAAAGGGATTGGCGTAGGCTTCAAAAAAAATACAAATTCTGTGGTTCAGAATATCGTTCAGTGGTTACCGGGAGTGGTAGTAAGGAATGGAGCCTCAAACTCAGCAGCGGGACCCAGAATCACCCCGGATGGTGGTCAGGGAAGTGCCCAAGGGGGGCAGGGTTAGTATCAAACCTAGTGCCACTGGTAGTCTGACAAGTGGTGCCGCCAGCAGGTGATGATAGTGACCGCTACACTGTGGAAAAATTAGGAAGAATAGAGCTGAGGTATTTATTGGAGGGATCGATCCAATGAAGGTGGAGAGTTGGATTGACATTATCGAAAAAGCGTTTAGAGCTCTGTCTGTGTCCCGCAGCCATTAAGTGAGATTGGCAACATGCATGCTTCAAGAGGAAGCATCTTACTGGTGGAAATCCATAGAGAAAACCACTTTCCATCGACGTGAGATTTCCTCCATCGCGTGGGCAGAATTTGTGGAAGCTTTCAATGAACAATATTTTCCAGAGCCCGTTGTCCAAAAGAAAGCATTGGCGTTCGCCAATTTGGTTCAAGGGGAGGATTCCGTCTGGGAATACGTGTATTCCCAGACAAACTTCCAGGGTTACCTCCAAGCGGGCAGTGGAGTTTGCCATTGACCTAGCACCTGGAGTGACACCAATTTCTAATGCACCAGTCTTGACATTGCCAAATGGTAATGAAGGATTCGTAGTCTTCAGCGATGCGTCTTTGTTTGGTTTAGGATGAGTCCTTATGCAAGAAGTGGTGGCCTATGCCTCTTGTGAATTGCAGATTCATGAGAAAAATTATGCAACCCATGACTTGGAACTGGCAGTAGTGGTTCTTGCCCTGAAGATTTGGAGACACTACTTGTATGGACCCCAGTTCGAAGTCTTCACTGACCACCAAAGTTTGAAGTATATCTTCACCTAGATTGACCTTAACCTTCAACAGAGGTGGTGGATAGAATATTTGAAGGACTATGACTTCCAAATCTTATACCATCCAGGGAAACCAAATGTGGTAGCCGACACGTTGAGTCAGAAGGGCAAAGTGAACAAAAGGCAGCTTCTAGTTACACTTTGGGCCATGTCAGCAGAAGTGGTACCCGATGGAGCAACTAACAGGCTTACTGGCAAATTTGGTTGCTTCCAATGATTTAGTTGTTTGTGTTAAGCTAGCACAAATGGGTGATGACGAGCTGAATAAAATGTTGGACAAGATTCCTGACATTGTAGCTGATTTAAATAGTGTGATCAAATTTAGAGGAAAGGTGTGTGTGCCCAATGATAATGCACTGAGGCGGAATATCTTGGAGGAGGCTCATCGCTCAAAGTTCTCGATATACCTTGGAGTTACTAAAATGCATCATGATTTAATGCCAAACTATTGGTGGATTCGAATGAAGAGGGATGTTGTGAATTTTGTCTCTAAGTGTCAGACTTGCCAACAGATTAAAGCCCAACATCAACTACCTGGAGGACTATTGCAACCGTTAGAAATACTAACGTGGAAATGGGAGTGTGTCACGTTTGATTTTATTTAAAAGCGTCCAAGAACTCAAAAGAAGCATGACTCCATATGGGTAGTAGTGGACCGACTAACTAAGGTAGCTCACTTCATCCCCACGAAATCAATGAAAACGGCGAAATACCTGGCAGGATTATATGTTAACAATATTGTCAAATTGCATGGAATTCCAAAGGAGATAGTCTCTGACTGTGATCCCCTATTCACCTCACATTTCTAATAAGCTTTTCAAAAAGCTGTGGGAACTCAAATTAAGTTGAGTACAGCATATCATCCCCAAACTGATGGTCAGAGTGAGAGGAATATTCAAACTTTGGATGATTTGTTAAGAGCTTGCATTCTTAACTAGGGAGGGTGACTGGGAGAAACACTTAGCCTTGGCTGTATTCACCTACATTAACTCTTTCCAAGCCAGTATAGCGATGGAACCATTTGAAGCCTTAAATGGTCGGCCCTGTAGATCTCCATCGTGCTAGCTGGAGTCTACCGAAGCACTTATAGTCGGGCCAGAGATGGTGAGGGAAGCAACAGAAAAGGTGAAACTCATTCAGCAAAGACTTAAGACAACTCAGGATCGACAAAAGAGTTATGCTGATACTCGAAGGAAGGACCTTGAGTTCCAAGTTGGGGAGTTTGTGTACCTAAAGACATCTCCTACGAAGGGGTGATCAGATTTAAAATATCAGGGAAGTTGAAGCCAAGATTCATAAGACCGTTTCGAATCCTGGATCGAGTTGGGAATTGTGCATATAGATTAGCACTGCCACCAAGCCTTCCTGGAGTAGATAATATTTTCCATATGTCAATGCCAAAGAAATATGTACGGGATGAGGATCATATCATCACAAATTTTGAAGACTGAGAGCTATAATCAAATTTAACCTACGAGGAAAAGCCGATCCGCATCCTAGCAAGAGGAATAATGACACTCAGGAACAAGGAAATTCCTTCGGTAAAAGTATTGTGAAAAAATAGGGGTTAGAGGAAGTTACAATGGAGACTGAATAAGAAATGGCAAGGAAATACCCAAGCCTGTTTGTGGCATAAGAGCTTTATATTGTAGTAGCATGAACTGATCCCGAAGAAAAATAAATAAAGATAATCATAATTGTTCTGTTGCTTGTTATGATATTTTGGGGACAAAATATTTCCAAGTTGTGGAGATTGTAAAGACCGTGGAAAAAAATGGACGCGGATGCGGTAGGGAAGGACAACCACCTTCTCGCCGGAATTCATGGCAGCGACGTGGAGAAGTTGGGAGAACAATAATACTTCATGCAACATGCAAAGGTGGCCAATCTTTCTTGTTTTGATGCCAGCCTGAGGTCATGGAACATCTGAATTGGAGCAAGATGCAAGAAAGGAGGGGTCTTGAGGCTGGGAGAAGAAGAACAGGCCAGGAGTTGGGCGCCATGGTGCAGCACATGGTTGTCTTGGTTAACTGCTATAAAACACGCACTTTAGGCTTCCAATTCATTATTGGAGAAGGTTGAAGTTCACGGAGGACTTGATTCTGGGTTTGAGTGCCAAGAAAAGGGATGGAGAAGAAGGTCATGGTCTGGTTTTGGTGCTGAGAAGAGTGGCGACGGGAAGATGAGGAAACAGAAGATGGAGAAGAAGAAGGAGGAGGGGTGGCAGTTTTGTTTGTGTTCTTCTTTGCTCATCATAGCATGCACGTAGGACCACGCTAGAACACAAGCATCTCATCCATGCTTTGCATGCTACATCATCATTTTGAGAAGCTAAGGGTAGATCAGGTTCAGTTTAACCGAAACTTGTAGATAAGCAAATAGTTTGGTCGCCGGTAACTTTTCCGGGTTGGTTCATGGGTGAACCAAAACGGTGTGTTATATTAGAGCTAACTCTTGCTCGATTAAGATGGTAGATGCATTACTTGTTACATGTCTGCCAAAAGTTGCTTCGAGCTGTACCGACATGTATTTTTCTATCTTAATATTTTTGGTTTACAGATTTTTTTACCGAACAGTGTTGTGAAAGGGTGATCAGATTAGCATAGGGAGTATGAGAAGGATGGTGAACCAGCCTCGTTGGACGCATATCAGGGCCTCATCCCCTCCATTGCCCAGATAGGAGAATCTTGACTGTAAAGACCTGAAAAAAAAATTCATTAGCTGGTTAAGTATGAACTATCTGGATAAATTG
>JAURVB010013657.1:0-55941 GCA_033002965.1 Piper betle | reverse complement strand
TTTGCATTATATCGTGATCATCGCCTAGTTACCCTAATTAATTTCTTAGCCTCTATTTTTAACACCACTCAAT
Source organism: Piper betle (assembly GCA_033002965.1). Classification (NCBI taxonomy): domain Eukaryota; kingdom Viridiplantae; phylum Streptophyta; class Magnoliopsida; order Piperales; family Piperaceae; genus Piper; species Piper betle. The sequence goes on along the minus strand of JAURVB010013657.1, from coordinate 55,868 downwards.
CAAACAATTTTATATTTTATCTTTAATCAGATCTACATTTATATATATTATTATAACATACAATTCACCAATCCTAGCATGTAATTCTAATAATCAATACTTTTAAATAATTAAATTAAAATAAATTATACCTCGCATCGTAGAAAATCGGCGACGGCTAGGGTTTCCGTTTCGTAGGCTCGAAACTCAAATTCGGCACCTAGCGGCATCCGAAGTCCGATCAGATTGGACCGGGTGCATTCGGCGGATGATCCGGCGAATTTCCCATGAATCCAATTTTCCGGCGGTTCCGGCGGTTTTTCCGGCGAGTGTCGGCGGTTTTCCGGCGATGATTCGGGACAGGGCTATCAGGGGGTCTATCGGCACCAGCTCGACGAGCTCGGTCCGATGGTGGTGTCAAACAGGGTAACCGAGGCGGCGATGGCCGCTCGACGGTGGCGTCGAAAATGGGGGCGGCGGCGTGCTCCGATCGGGGCTCCGGCCAGCCTCGACGGCGCTCGGGATGGTGGGGGAAATGTCGGCAATGGCGAGGGGGTGGTCGTCGGGGCCACAGGGCGGTGGGCCGGACGGCGCGGAATCCGGCTCGAAGTGGTGGCGGCCGAGGTGGTTTCGTGGGGCGATTCCGGCGTCGTGGCGGCGAGATGGTTGCCGGGGTGGGTCGTGGCGGCACGGCGACTGCACGGCGGGGCAGGCGCTGATGGGCGGCAGTGCGGCGTCGGCGGCGGCGGCGGCAGCACGCGGCAGTGGCGGCGGCGAGGGTTTGGGGTGAGGAAGGTCGGGAGGGAGAAAAATACCCTCAATGGCAGTTTCGTAAATAAGTATTGACTCGATTCCTACTCGAGTCAAAATAATATCTAGTTCGTAATAAATTCTAAAAAATCTAGAAAAATATGGAAAAATTCCATAAAATAAAACAAACACAACAACATCCAAATGGCATGCTCTATAACTAATAACCCACCCGAATATAATCCAACGCGCCCTAATGCGTCATTCGGCCTAAAACTATTTCTACGATCAAACATATAAAAAGAAAAAAATACTGCATACTTTAATATATTCTGGTAACTCATATCTCACCATCTTCTCGACGTTATCATCATATATTCAGGTACACCTGACTCCCATCGCTCATAACTCACGGCTGGTCTCGACTCAGCACGCGGTTCATGAAACTGACTCGACTCGAACCAACAATCGAACCGACTGGTTCGGTAACGTAAAACCCTGACTCGAGTCATGGGTTTTACACTAGTCATTTGGAGTGAAATTTCCTAACTTTCACCTATACCATAGGGCATCTATCTACTTGATCACCCAAAAATTTGGTAACCATTGGATGGGTATACTATTCGGTAGAAATTTCCTAAGCCTTAGTAGGCCAGCCAACTCCATAAATATTGTAGCCAATGCCTCCCAATCCTAAATCCACACTAGTCAAAGTACTTGGAATTTGGATCTCAATGATTAAAGGATTAAAGCCACGGTGTTGGTTAACAATCCAATTTCACCCGCGCCCATTTGGAGTCTCCAAGCCCATAAACAAGCCTTAAAGAGTTTGATGCACAGTCCAAGAATACTATCCCTGATACCTTAGCCTGATATAAGTGGACATAGTTTATCATGCTGCCTATGGGCCAACATTTAGAAATTTTTGTGTTTAATCGTTAGAGTGTTAGGGCCCACCATTCCAAATTTCAATCCTCCAAAATTCGTTTGGCCAATCCAAAAAATTGTCGGGTTAAGCTGTTTGGTTAATTAGGGTTGGGTAAGTAGAGTGATTATTCATTAATTGTACCTAGAACCCATAAACCCTAATTACGGTTTCCTAATGAAGTATAACGAGTAACTACGAAAGATAATTAAATTAATTAAGTTTCTTAGTGTAACACCCCAATTTGGCCTTAAGGGACAGATCAAATCGTGATATTATAATTTAGAAGGGCTACTTGTTGGCAACACTTCCAATGCAGGTAATAAGTTGGATGTTACGACATATTCAAATTGTTATACTTAGTTGAAATGATTAGATTAGGTATCTTAATTTTTTAATGCAGATGAGTGTGGTATCCTGAACATTAGGTCGTGATTACATGTTCTACATACCTTGCAAGTGAAAGTAAACATAGAGGCATCATCGAATGCTAGGGTGTCATATCTTAACACCATGTCTTCATGTAGGTTTTTCATGCTGTAAAACCCATACATACATAATTATAACAAAATAAGTTTTGTGTACTTGAGTTTGCTGCTTGTTATGTTCCAGGACTCTGAGGCTTATACACCTTGCTGACAATAGTTAGTCTTACTCTAAAGTTTATCTGCTCTACATTGGCAATAATAATAAAATAATAAGTAAACACATGTGCACAACTATCATAAAAATGCCAATCCAACATGCAAGGTTTAGGGCTCCTACCCACAATACAGTCATCCACACAAAACATAGTCCAAATACATAGGCGGCCAATGCCAAGGGACCTCACCTACATATAAATAAGAAAAATTTCACTGGTCCAAACTAACTATCGCTAAAACAATACTTGCAAATGAGCATTCCATTACCCATAGGAACTTGGAAAACTTTAGAAGCCTCATATGGGTGCTAAGCAATACGACTATAAAAAGAGCTGGCACGCAAGCACAATAAGTATTCATACTCATACAGACATGATAACACCCACACAACCTCCATATAACACCTACTTAGTACTCATGTGGTAAAGAAATGGTTAAGCTAGTGCCATAAATTGTGAAATTGTGTTGTGTTACTCAGTACCCTCATACTTTATACTACCTTAGGGTTTAAAGGAGTATTAGTGTAATTCATGATACCCGTTCAACTCTCTCTTATACACAAAATTGTAAACCCTCATACTTATACTTATTAAGCTTGGGTAGGGACTTGTATAATAATGTTTCTAGAGCTTGTCCTTCAAAAACCATTTAGTGATCTCAACCCTAAAGTTTTATTAAAGTTGTGGAAAAATTACGACTAAATGACTTGACTTTGAAAGCTTGGGTAGAAATTTTACCAAGTGCTGGCCCATGGGCTAACGTAGTAAACAAGGCCCACTAGGGTGAGGCTAAGGTATTGGACATAGTGTTCTTGGGCCGTGCACTGATTTTGCTAAGTATTGTTTATGGGGCTAGAGACTCCAAATGGGCATGGGTAAATGGGTGTAATTACCCAACACCATAGCCTTGAGTCTAGTAAATTCTTAGGTCTAAAATCCAAGAATTTAGACCTGAGTGGGCTCGGGAGAGAAAGACATTGGCTAGATCTTTTTGGAGCTAGGTGGACCTATTGAGCTTTGAAAATCCCAAATCCTGATCCACTAAGCTAAAATCTCCAAAATTTGGATATGATTCGACGATTTGACTAGGGTTTCAAATTTTATATCTAGAAACAAGGAACTAGGGTTTAACTCTACATTCTTACACATTCCAAAACACCGGCTAATCTAACCATCTATATGTTTTTCAATTAAGCCCAAAACTTAAAAATTTTCAATAGATACTTCATGAGTCCTTATTTAGTTTCTATAGAGTTTATTAACCACTTTTATGTAGCTCATTACGGAGTACAATCTCAAAGCATGGCAAATCAGACATACATTACAACAAGTATATTATACAATTAGGGGATATTTTTATGCCCTTTTGGTGGTTAGTTTAGTGTGATATTTTTTTTAGGAACAAGCCAATATATAGGGATATCACCATACAAATGAGTGACATCAAAATCTAACTACATCGTGGTGTAAAAATTTGGGAAAGGGGCAATCAGGTTATTGGAATCATGAAAGCTGCCATTTTTTACAAAGTTTGGTACCCCTACATACATAAAGACATCATAATAGACAAAGGGTTCATCATAAAAAGTGTAGATCTGTTTCTGGTGAGTGTAACAAAACAAGAATATTGCAAAAATGATATCTATAATGCAATATATGATTTTTATAACAAAATAGTGCATATCCACAAAATTAGCACACTTAAAAATGTATATCTATTTTTATACAATGCCAAATGAGATGATTCTAAGTCCTTTACACTCCTACCAAGCAGATCCACATCAAACAAATATCAAATAAATATAATAAAGCACATAAACTTACATACAACACCAAACAACGTTGGGAGTGACCAAATGAAGAAACTTTACCTCAAGGGAGACTAAGGGGAAGTCTCTTGGGCCTTCCTACAGCAAGACCTAGGCTAGGCTAGGCTAAGAGGAACCTATGAGCGGCTGGGGACGTCACGGAGGAAGAAGAAATGCAAAGGATGCAAGGAAAATTCGAAGGAGAGGAGAAGCAAAATATGAAAAATGAAGGGGAGAGGGGGTTTAAATAGAGAAGGGAAACGGTACAAGTGCATGGGCACTGGGAGGGACCCTTTGCATTGTGCACTACCAAGTTGGACCACAAAAAAGCCTAAAAACCCGAGCACACTCATGGTGAATTCGACCACATGCAAGTTCAGGTCAAATTGGGTGTAAGGGCATTGGGGCAACGCCTTTGCGCAGGGGAAAAAGAGGGGAACCATAACCCTAAACGATGCTAGTGTAAGGGCACTGGGATAACACCTTTGGACTAGATGCAGATTACGCGCACTTTGGGTTTTCCCTCTAATGTGGCATAGGAGAACTCGAGAACCATGCCATGGGTCCCATAGGGATTACAAATACCCAACAACACACTCTAGACATTTGAGGGGCTCTGTCCTAATGACTAGCCAAAAACAACTCGACCGAACCAAAAATAGATATGCACTAAACCGAACAAAAAATACGCAACAATGTTTATTGTTTCTATGTAAAACATTAGGCTAAAATATTGTTCGGGCGCGGGTTCGTCCGCTGGTGCGGGTTAGAGTGTTCCCGCGTCGGGTTGGAAGGGTTCGGTGGGACCGAGGCGCCCTTGCCGCGCAAAGAGACAGCGGGATGAGACTAAAGAGTCACAAGTATCCAATAACACTTAGACAATTCTTATGCACTCGGTGGGATGGCCATTTCCAATCCTAATTATTCATTTCCATAAACATATCATGCTTGAATGCATGAAAATTGCAACTGCAATGCTGCTTCAACTTCAGCAGGGAAAGATTGTCTTCCTCCTCTGGATTGCAATAACTCCTCCAAGGCGTCTCCTTCAATTGTAGCAAACTTTCATCTTCAAATGCAGCGTCCTCATCAAAAGCATGCTGGAGCAGCGTTCTTTCCAATCAGCAGCAGCATGGTTGGCATCTCATCCTTCTTCTAACCGCAACATCGACCTTCAATGGCGTCCTTAATTGCAGCAGGGTGGATTTCAGCAACTCTTATTTCAATCCAGCAAACAAGGGTGTCCTCCTCCTAGCAGCAACATCAACCTTCAATGGCGACCTTAATTGCAGCAGGGTGGATTTCAGCAACTCTTTTAATCAGCAAGACAGCGACATGACATTTCCTTCCCCTTGCTTCTTCTCCAATGGCAGCAACAAGCAAGGATGTAGGAGTAGGGCGTCCTCCTCCTAACAGCAGCAGCCTGGGCGTGGAACACCGTCTTCCAGCCCCCCTCCCTCCTTCAACCTGCAATGGCGACCTTATTTATAGTAAGCGAACAGCAACTTCGTCTTCCTCAATGCAATAACTTTGTCTTCTCCAATGCAATAAACTTTGTCTTCTCCAATGCAATAACTTTGTCTTCTCCAATGCAATGACTTTGTCTTCTCCAATGCAATAAACTTTGTCTTCTCCAATGCAATAAACTTTGTCTTCTCCAATGCAATGACTACGGCTGGATGGTTTAGCCGTCAAGATTGAATCAAAGGTGCAGGTATAAAATTGGATGAACAAATATATAGTCAACCTATTTTTTTTCTCACAATAGTCGTGCCGCCTCCCCTGCCCCCTCCTCCTCCCCATATTTTTTCGCCTCCAACCCTGGTCCCTCATGCATTATTATTTTTTATACGGCCAAACAATGTTATTAAAATTTTAAAAATAATTATATGTGCTAAAGACTATTTTGTAAGCTCCGTTACTTTAAATAATTCTAACAAATCAAAAACCATAATACAATTTTCTATAAATTTTATATAAAATTTTCTATCACATACAAAAGATGTATTAAACTTTTTAAATTTTAAATTTTAAGTGCACGTGTTATAACATAAATTGCCTCGTAAAAGAAAATGAGAAAAAACAAAGAACTTAAAACCCCGGTTCAAATTCAACCCAACTAAAACCATTCGTCGCATTGGTCGGCATTCTAGCTGTAAGTCTGTAACCCCTTCGCCGCTAAACGGAAAATGGCCGCCAGGGTTGGGTGCATGGGGCGATTCTTCAACACGACCACCACCTCCTTCCCATGGCACTCCCCATCCTCTGTCCCTACCAAGCCCTCTTCTCCCCCTTCCAACACCCTTTTCATCTCAGGTTCCTTAGCTTCCTTATGCATTTCATTTTGATAATTTTGGTCGTGGTGGCATAACTTACATGCTATAAGCATGTTGTGTGTTCAGATATAGATCAGTACTTGTCTAGTTGAGTTGTGTGCGTTGCTTCCTTTCTTGTTTGAAATAATTGTAATAGTGTTGATGTTTCCGGTTTGTTTGACTTTCGTTGGTGTTCTGATTCGAGCTCAAAAGTTTGGCTTGTCCATCTCTCACGGAATTTGCATGTGGTCTTTGTAGCATTTAGTCGGAAGCCTGGTTATTTATGTTTTTAATGATTTTATAGGGGGTTTGATTGCAATAAAAAATCTACTCTTATTAATTAATTAAAGGAGAACTTAATATTAGGTATGATTAAATGTAAAAAATTTAACCAATCAAAATATAATGAAAATAATAAAAATATCTCTTATTGCATAAGGTGATTGGTTTGAACTTGATTAACCTTAATTTTTAACTTCCTATAAAAAATAAGAAAAATATCTTCCACTGCAGAGGGTCACAGGTTCAAACGCGACTAACTTAAATTTTTAACTTCTTACTAATAAGATAAAGTCTTCTTGCTTTAAGAAAATACAATAAAAAAATCAAGTTATTGTGGTTATCTTCTCATTTAATTAGGCTTTATGTTAAAGTCATGGTTGCATAAATCGGAATCGGATTCGGAATCGATTTTCGAGGGAGTCGGAATCGGAATCGGTCTAAATCGGCCAGGAATCGTTTCAGTTGAATCAGTCCAAATTGGTTATATACAAAAATTTGACAACTCAAAACATAAATACCTAAAATACATAATTATATAATTTTTACACATAAAAATATAAATTTATAATTTAATACAAGTACAAAAGAGCATCACAATTTGCATAGCACATACACAATTTTGCACAAAAAAATTTTACATACGAATTTGCACATTACATAGCAATTTGTAAAAAATTTGACCTACGATTTTGCACAACACATACATAATTTTGCACAAAAAAATTTGACATACAAATTTGCACATCACATAGCAATTTGTAAAAAATTTGACCTACGATTTTGCAAAGTACATACACATTTGCACAGCACATATCATAAAATTTGACGTATAAATTTGATCATGAATCACAAATCAGCAATAAAAAAATTTGTGAAGCATAGCTAATAATTTGCAGATTTAATTTAAAAAAAAATCCAACTTTACATGAATCGGTCGGCGGTGAGTCTCGCGGCCACTGCGTTGTCGGCCGGCCACACGTCGAAGGCGAGGTTGGGAGGGTAGAGGCGACCTTGCGAGGGCGGAGGCGATGTCGGCAGCCCGGTTGGAGGCCCGGTCGGAGGAACGGACGGGGGCGCTCTCCGGTTCACAGGGCCGATTCGGTCCGGCCATACGTCGGCGGCGACGTTACGAGGGCAGAGGCAAGGCCGGAGTCGGGGACGCATGGCGGAGGGCGGACATGTGGCGGCGAAAAATCGGAGCGGGTTAACGTTAGGTTTTTAAAATCAAAATTCCAATTTTACCCATGCTTAATAATTTAATAAAAATCATTCTAAGGGTATTTTAGTAATTTATCCCAAAACCGATTCTTTCCAATTTACCCCGATTCCGAATCAGAGTTAACTCGGCTGGAATCGGGGTAAATCGGCCGAGTTGGGCGCCGATTCGTGGCCGACCGATTCGGCTCCAAAATTGGATCGGCACGCTTCCGATCCGATTCAAATCAACCGATTCCACTCAGAATCGGCCGATTCGTGCAATAGTATTTAAAGTCAATCAGAGTCTATATTTTTTATATTAAATTATTATAGTCTATTTTATTATTCAACGAGAGTTTACGAATAAATTAAAATTTATCTACAATATAGGTCGTGCATAACGTGACATCTTACCTAGTTTATATAAAATCTCAAAAAAAATTATCACAACATTCTTTTTATTACATTTATAAAAAGTGGCAGAGCTCACCAGATTGTTTGGTTAGTTTTGTTTCAAAACGTTGTAAAAGAATAAATAGGGATAAACTATTCTTCTTATCTTCTAGCATTTTATGAAGGTTTTGAAAGACTGCCTTTGTCGCTTTATATTTTGTCAAATGAAAAATATTGCACGGACGTTCTCCACCAATGCACATCACTCATGTCCTCATATAACTGTCCAATTTAGATTTTTGGATCATAGCTAACACCGATTCTTATTTCATAACGTAAGGGGAGAACGTGTGTGGAGAATGTAAGTATAACATGATTCTTGCTAAATATAGTTTTTTTTTACTGTTCTAATTATAATTTTATATTTTTCAAATAAATAGGCTTAAAACAACACAACCAAACAGTCCATTAGAAGAATCATAAAACATACATAAAAGGTAAAAATTCATTGCAGCTGAAGTATAAGAGAAGTCCACAGTCCACGAACAAAATTCTAATTCTTGTTCTTTGTCTCTTGTGTTTCTTGCTTCTGGTTCTCTTATCTTCAATGGGATTTTTGTTCCTCTTAAAAATAACTATGGGTTGGTTATTCTCTTGGAGATAACTCCCATCCTGGTAATTTATCCAAGGTAATAACCGTTATTAATTTTGATGAATTGACTAATATCAACGATATTGTTGGTTTTTATGATATGATTCCGCAAAGATCCTTAATATCTTTAAGTGTTGTTAGAGGGTACAATCCATTGGTTAGTATTCATCTCTTTGCAATTGACAACAATAATAGGCGCAATGATTTGTTAGATTTGATGAGGAACAAATGAAGATGGCTTCCACATGCTTGTAAGATTTGTAAGATTTGTTAGATTTGATTGTAAGAGATTTCTTAATCAAAGTTAATCGAGTAGGTTGGTTTTCTTTTCTCTAAATTGGGAGGAAAGTTTCCATCCATTTTTATCTTGGGTGTCTCCTATTAATTTCATCGAGTAGGGGAAATATTTTCTGGCTTGTTTTCGCTGGAGTGTATATTTCTCAACAAGCAGTATCAGAGCTTTGGTTCATATTTTGGATCATGCTTTGGTTTGTGGAGTTGTGGTTTCATGACCTGTGGAGGTTCATGTAATGGTGGTCAGTGAAGCGGTGACCTGCAGCAAGCTGACTGCAGCTGGCATCTGGCCAGTAGGGAGGAGTGGAGCCGGGAACCCGGGGGCTGCGATGGCAGCCCATGCACTCCTGCAGCCATGGAGGCTGAGGGCCGCGACCATATGGCCCAATCCAGCAGCCGTCTGGGCTGTGACATGCGGCCCAATTTAGATCAGCAGAGGAGCCACGGCGGGTGACCAGTTGGAGTCGCAGTGGTCAAGCGATAGCTGTGTTCCAGTGTTTGCAGCGACAAATGCACGAAGGAGTGGCGTTCAGCTACTGAGAGTGGAGCCGAAGCCGGTAGCCGAGAGGTGGAACCGGCGGGCAGCAGCCGCAGCCGCAGCCGACAGTGAGAGGCTGGCTGCCAAAAGCCTGAGGGGCTGCCGGAGGAGAACCCGGGGGCCACCTGGAAGCAGCCCAGTCCATGACAGGCGGGTGGCCGGTGACCAGCGAGGCAGGGCGGCAGGGAGGCCGCTAGGCTGGGGTCGTGACCGGCGAAGGAGGCGGTGCAGGCGCCTGTGGCCAGGGTGGCTGGGGGCCGCGTTCAAGTGGACCAGCCTGCGATGGTGGCCAGGCGTAGCCGCGACGGGCGGCTAGGCGATTTGCAAGCGCAACTGGGTGGTCGGAGATCCTGTTGCTGCAGACCAACGTCCAGTGATCGGCCGGCACTACGGCGGCCAAGGGGAGCCAGCGGCCGGTGGTCTGCTGCTGCAAACGCGACAGCGATCAAGCGGAGTTGCAACGGGCAGCCAAGGAAGGCCGCGATGGGCAGACATGCGGGTCCATGACGGCAGCCCAGTTTTGTTGCTGCTGCTGGCAGGCCAAAGTCGGTAGTGCTAAGGTGGCAAACCAACTTGTCTTAGTTGTTGTTGGCGGCCAAGGTGTTTGTGCCGTAGCCAGCGCAGCTGCAGCAGCCGGAAACAGCAGCCAGAAACAACAGCCGGAAACAACAGCCGGCAGGGCTGCGATGGTTGGAGGTTGCGAGCGGTGCGTACCAGGTGCTTGTGCTGGTCGTGAAGTTCAGGTTCGAGTCGAACGTGTTTCTGATGAACGCATTCCTCACAGCTTTGATCAGATATAGGAAGGTTTCCGATGCAGAGGTGTTCTTCTGCAAATGCTCAGTGAGGGATACGGTGTCACAGAATGCTGTGATTGCCGGGTATTTACAGTTTTCCTACTCCAAAGTTTGGAGCTTTTGGTGCAGGATGGTGTATGCAGGTGTGAGACCCGATCATTTCACTTTTGCTATTGTTCTCACTGGGATAGCTACTTCTTCTAGCTTGACAAATGGCCGGCAAGTGCATGTCCGCCTTGTCAAGTGTGGCCTTCGGCAAGAGTGAGCTTCTTGATTGAAGAGGGAGGTTGCCGAGGGGAGATCTGCGAATGTGTAGCTGAACAATGGCTTGTTGTGCATCACCACAGGGTCGGAGCTCGCTGTCTTGATGTCAGCGACTCAAGTGATGGAGTCCCGTCTTGCTCTTGTCTTCTTTGATGGTGAGTGTTTGGTCCTGGGAGCGGTCAACCTCCTATGACATCCGGATTGACTTGCAGATGGTGAAGTCGATGGTCGCGTAGAGGACGCTGAGGATGATGCACTCAACGGGGGCGATGTACTCCATGATCATGATCGAGACCTACTCGTATATGTTGTTGAGATGACCTTTTGGCTATGCTAGCATAAGTGTTTCTTTTATACGAGCATGGGATATGTGCTAGAAGTCCTAATCAGGGGAGATAGAGAACACTGCACATGAGTCGTTAAGGGAGATGCGTTAAAATATTTCCCTCTTCATGTGGTATGGTCGATAATGATGGTTCTTACTATATCGGTCGTCAACTCTTCCTTGATACAAAGGTTCCAGCTCAACAGGTCCGGCATATTGGAGCAACGGACATGGCTACTAGTGACGGTGGTTTGGGACTTGGTGTGGAACAGACCTCGGATCCCCTTTTACTTCTTCTCTCACTGCGGTTGGAATGGGCTGTCTGAGTGCAAGTGCTTGCTTGGCACCCAGCTGACTAGGATGGCGAAGTGTAGCGATGCCGAATGCGGTGAGGGGGACAAGTTCAGGAGCTTGGGGCTGATCAAGTTGTTGGATCTTCCCATCTCCAAGCTGAATGTGAGTACGGGAGAGTGTGCAGAGCAATGTTTGATGAATTGTTCCTATGGTACGTATTCCAACCTCAGTTTTGGGTTTTCTCCCAGGTGGGTGCACTGTTCAAGCCAGAGGGTAGAAAGTTGCTAATTGAGAAAATCCATAAAGGGAATTGTGTCGAAGAGGCATGACGAGTCACATTCAAGAAAGTGGTAAGGCCGATTGATGCTAATGAGGTGTAGCATTTTCAGGCAGGTGGGTCAAAGACCCGTAATCGGGTTGACTTGAGTATGCTTGTATGCGCCTTGGTTATCGATGAGTTGTGTTGTGATTGATGGAAGCAAGGATGCACATGTGTGGAAATTTTTCCAAGGTGTTTCTCATGCTTGGGAAGGGAAGAATTGTTGAGATATTCCCTCCCATGAGAAAGCGTTCAGTTACATTGAAAGTCGTGAAGACATGAAAATAAACCAAGAGGTACGACGAATTCGATGAGAATTTGTGGAATACGTGAAGAGACTCATTAGTGAGGATTCCAATGCTCAAGAAGTAGTGTTTGGAGTTGGCTCTTCACTTCCAAGTGATATTCATATTTCTAGTCTATAAATATGTGATTAGAGGTATGTGTTCTGTGTGCTTTTCCTTTGGGGAAGTTCCATGGAGTGTTCTCCTTTAGGGGACTCTTGAGGGATTACAGATCTAGACAGGGTCACTATTGGAAGTGCATGTGGGAGAAGAAAGTGAAATTGTTTGTTGTGAGGTGAAGATATGACTTCGGGTTCTTCAAAAAGATCAACAGTGGTTAATTTCTTTTCTTTCTCTACCTTTGTCTGTGGATTGTAATTGGGAGTAGTGTTACTCTTTTGAGTGGAGTTTTCCACATTTGGGTAGAGTTTCTACTTTTATTGGGATGAAGTTTTTCACACTTTGGTAGAATTTTCTACATGTATTGGGTGGAGTTTTTCCACATATAACGGGGAGTGGTTTCACTCACAAGGGGAGAGTTTGGAGAAGTTTTTCATCATCTCAAGTTGAAGTGGGGTCGTAATCCAGGGTGTGAGATTGATCTATTTTTTCATTTGAGGTGTATGATATTTTTCTCAATTTCTCAAGAATTGTATCTTTCAGATCTTGTTATTGATCTGATTTAGGTTAGGAGAGTTTTCTCAAATTTTATTTCGATACTTGATTGTAAGAGATTTCTTAATCAAAGTTGATCGAGTAGGTTGGTTTTCTTTTCTCTAAATTGGGAGGAAAGTTTCCATCTATTTTTATCTTGGGTGTCTCCTATTAATTTCATCGAGTAGGGAAATATTTTCTGGCTTGTTTTCGCTGGAGTGTATATTTCTCAACACTCTTAGTTTGGTGAAGTCATCCAAGGTTCTTTCATGATAATTCAGAGCCAATTTCGTCCTTTTCCATTCTTTTCCGTTGATTTCGGGTTATTGGGCTCTATCAAAAATGCTAGGCAATATAAAGAAGCAACATTAAGCACGCTATTATTGAAATGATCTATGATATTTCAGCTCGAGTCGCAACAGACCGAGTCTCTGGATTTTCAAAAGGCTTTGGGTTTGTCAGATATGCTACGATTGAGGAGGCAGAGCAGGGAATCAAGGGAATGGATGGCCAGGTAAACTTTCGAATTTTCACTTCTTATGCTTGTAATAATGCACTTAATTCCGCATCAATTTCAGTGCGCAACTCATTTTTCCATATGCTAATTGAAAGCTGAATCCTCTTTTATAGAGTCATCACAATGTTATATCCTTGTTAGAAGGCTTGTATCAGATTGAAGGAATATTATACAGCTTATTACAACTTACTATAGCTATAACTAGTGAAACTATGACAGTTTTATATGATGAAACATGAAATTTAATCCTCTTCAGTACTTCATGATCTGACATCTTTGAATTGTGATCTGGTGAAGTTCCTGGAAGTTTGGGTTATATTTGCCGAGTATGCACGGCCTAGAAAGCTGCCATCACAACAAAGTTAGATATGTTGAGCTTACTCTCGAGGTGGATATTAAAATCAGCGCCTGTCAAACGTTCTTCTGCCAGATTATTTCGTTTTCATGGTGATTCCTATTCGTCGTTGTTAATTCTTCTTTTTCTTCTCTCTCCACCTTATCTGGGGAATTCATTGTCGTAATTAATTGTCATTGAAAGTTTGTTTGCTACCAAAAGCTTTGGGGTTTTATGGATAAAATCTAATGATAATGACAATAGACTTGCTGTCTGGCTTCTCTTTGGTATTGTGATGTCTAGTTTCTATGTTTCCTTTCTTTTCTCTGCTGCATTAAAGTCTCAACTCTCGCAAAAATATTCAAGGTGGTTTTTGGGTTCTCGAACATTTAAATAGTTCTTATGAATATTTATTTTCAATAATCTTAAATAAGAAAATTTTTACAAACTGCTGTTAGAAATGAACTCATACGCATTCCATGCAACGCGCAAGACCTGGGCTAGTTATGAAAAATGTAAATTTTTGTAGCTTGAGGTTTTAAGAGAAAGATGCTTCTTACAGATAAAATCATAAAAGTAACGAGAAAGACGAGACAGGAGACATTGACATGTTTGCCATTTTGTACTGCTCGTTTCAGAGGTCTCAATCTGTTGTCATTGAGCATGTACATCTCCAAAGTTGCTATCTTTTATCTCCTGTCTTGGTCTATCATCCAGGTCACCCCCATTGCTGATTGTGAATGACATTCAACTCAAGTGTTTTTGTTTTTCGTACTTCAAATTGAAGAAGAGCACTAGCAAAAGAGTAAGAAATTCACCTGATCATAGAAGCTTCAAGGTCTTCAGAACTATTTGAGAGGTAACCATCTTCTCTTTGATATCTTGTTTTTCTTTGGCAGAATAACTTGTGTGGAATTGAAGCAATTGGTATGACAACTGGCCTACAAGGAAGATACATTAACAGTTAACAAAGTTTCCTGCATGCCTGATCAACGGGAGAGCAACTAATTAATACCTTAAAAATTCGGGAAAGAAATGTAGCAAATTCAAATTCCTCGTGAGGATCTCCATTCAAATTAGTTTCAGGGTTCTTCTGAAGGTACCGTAGGTAAATCCAGCTTCCGTAAGTTCCGTAGATTACAAATGGTAAATATCGCATAGCTTTTGATGTGATGCAGCTCAAGACAACCGACATCAACACATGAAGGGATGGGAGCAACTGATTCAAGAACTATTACTGATCATTTTTAAGAACGCCAAAATGTAAGTACGTAACATGAAATTTATAAAAGTTCATCAGTATAAGCAGCCAATATGTGCCCCATTTTGAGTGTTCTACCAGATGCCAAAGTTCATTTAGAATTGACAGTTTTTTTTGTTTGGCAAATAGAGGAAATTTAAAACCAAAGAATAGTCATCATAAACTCACTATTAATCTTTAGAACTCCTTAAACATCTCTTAGAACAGTAATTAAAATAAAACGCAAATAGGAGATTTCCCGTTAAGATTGTATTGATTTTCCTAGGTTTGAATGAATTGGGAGATCTCTTTCAGGAAACATAATTTGCAGACCAACGAGGATTGTAATTGGCCTTATACGATTAGAGACGCCAATAGATTACCATTTCAACCAAGTCGTTTGTTTTAATGTATTAAGATAATTTTAATCATGATGTCTTGTATATTCAAAACTCTTGGCCCTCCTATTTTTTAAAAAAATTGGGCTCATAAAAATTGTAGAATGTGCTAAGGCATGTCCTAGTTTTTGTCACTTATAAACCTGTCCTTTCATCTGAAAACCTCCAGGCAAATCTATCTCCTGATCAGGCATAGTTTGTTTCACTCCTACCAGAAAACCAGACAGTACGCCGTAGAAACCAGAAAGCCTCATATATCTGCATATCAGTAAAGGATCAAAGTCACAGAAAGCAAAACAGAAGAAGGTAAGTCTAGAAATATAATGTTCTTAGGAGGCAGAAAAAAGTGAAGTGGCAATATAAACTAAAACTTCATAAGACCTTCTGCTAGTACACAAAACAAAAAACAGATCATAACCCTCTGTTGCAAGAAAACCTGTGCAAACTTGATGAGGTAGGATATTTGATTTACTCACAGAAATCTTTCTCTTCTTGTTATATAGAAGGCACCAATTGCAGTGAAATGCACTCCTATAATGGTGAAAATGTTTGTGAACATTATGAATTTCAAGAACTCCCTAGATGTCCACAATGGCTCAAGGAGCTTTCCACTGGCCAGGAGGCCAAATATGCTCAAAATCAACTGCAAAATCATTTCTTAATTGTCTTCAAAATGTTCAGAGTAAAGAGAAATGGACTAAATGGGACTGTATAATACAGAGCTTTGAACTTGTGTCTCTAGTCATCTCGTTTAGATAGAAAAATTACCCCAAAAAGCGACTGTTCTATGTATCCAGCCGTCATGACATTCCATCCAAATGGTATAGTCCTGCCATTTGAAAAAACAACAAAGCAATAAATCATTTTGTAAAAAGCCATTGAAGTTCTAGTTCAACGTAACAGCTGATCATTTGTCGACTAGTTAGTGGTTCTTCTTCTTTATTCATGTTCTTCCTTAATCCAAAAAGAAGTCAGAACATGAATTCTAATTCTAGGATGGGCAAATTTTGATTACCCATTGCTCTTTTTCTTGATACCTAATTTTTATCCGAGCTTGAAATCAATAATGCACAAGTAGTTATCCCATTGAACATTGGGTATAAATTAATGTGCCTCTAGAGCTCTTTTTATATCAAACACAATAGATGTCAAAAAGCTCCCACAAAAATTTGAAAAATGTACAAGATCATAAGACGTCTCTCTCCGGCATCAGTAGGATCACTTTACAGTTAATTTGTAATTTGTTCACTTTCTTTGAAAGACAAACCTATATGTAAAAATGATACCAAAGTTTCATACCTGGCAGGAACAAGTGCCAAATATTTGAGTGTCCATGGGACATGAAATGTGAGTAGGTATCCCAATACTAGAACTGCTGATAGCCCCTTTGTGAGCTTCGAAAATTCTGTAAATCCTACCTGAAAGCAGAGGCCACGCACTTAGTTGAAACAAGAGTCAACAATCTTTATATTTTTTCGCACCGATATATTTATGTATATACATATCTAGCAAAAAAATGCATGGTTGGATTAGTGCATACATACAAGAAGCCCAGTGATCAGTTCATTACAAATTCTCAAAAGACATTAAACAATATGGTCATGCTTGGAGCTACTACCATGACAGAGCTCTACAATACAATCCATGTAACAATAAAAGATTAAGAAACACATGACATGCCCCACAAAGAAATCCTGCTTGTCAACCAATCTACTGATCAAAGTGAGAACAGAACATGCCATAGCCAACAACTCAATTTTAAGTACTGGAGAAGCTAAAAACATACAAACAAAGCATAAAAGAGAAGAAAATGGATGAAGGAAAACAGTTTGATAACATGGGATCGGGAAGATCAACTCACCCAGGAAAGAGACATGGTGAGGAGGAGAAGTTGAGAGTTTGGCGATGGCGGGGGAGAGAGATGGAGATGAGGATGAGAAAATTGTTCATGTGAAAAACGAGGTTTGGTAGTGCTTTTCTCGACACTTAAACTGAGGAATGCATGTCAGCACACAACAAACCCAGCCCAACTGGCCGCAGCAGGTTGTGCATTTAGAGGCCCCTCTTCCCCAAAGCACCGAGGGTCTCAACAACTAGCTATAGGTTGACGTTAAGCCCTATTTTGTCTAAGGTGAATCAAAATGAGCACCAACATACCTCCGTTCCGAGTTAATTGGGCTTTAAACTCGGCAAGGCTAATGATGTTTCCCGGTAATAAAATTAATTGATAATTTTAGTGAGTATTATTTCATTTCTATTATATGTAATAGAAATAACTACCTAAATCACAAAGATTATCTATTTTAATCACAAAGAAACATCATTAACAATATATTAAATATAATATTTTATATAATTCAAAATATAAAACAATAAAATTATGCCATAATAACAATCTATATAATCATATATAATCGTTATGTCATATATGCATGAGCAGATTAATTGACTCCTAATTTAAACACGGTAGAATTAGGTAATCATTCAAAATTAATTTTATATCAAATAACGTAAAAGAATATATAAATGAAGTCCAAGTTGGCTCAAGATTGACTTGAACCTTGTTGAAATAAATGAGTTGAGTCTGAGTATAATTGTGGTTAGCGTCCCCATATATAGTTTTATTGCTCCTTTCTTCCTATGAACATTTGGAAGCCTGACTCCACTTCATAGCTCCTAGGAGTCAAACATTATGGATAATTATGATTTACATATTTTGTTCTTGATTCCATTTTTAACTCCTTCAGTAATAAAAGTTATTGAAACATAGATGTTTTTCTTTTAGTTTAGCTAAACCAATATTTTAAGGCAATATAAGTGATATATTTGTCAATTTCAAGTATTAAGGAGACCAACATATACTAATTCCATGTATATATATATATATATATATAAGCTTTTTAATTGTTGGATCAAACCAATAATATAAATCACTCCAACTTAGATTGGCCCTGACTTCCATTTGTCTCGGCTTCATAATCCACTGAATCGAGCCCGAGTGAGTTTTTAAATGTGTATCCTTAGAGCATCAAATCATTTTAAGTTTTTTAAATGAGGTACCTAATTGTGGCTGCATATTTACGTAACATTTTCAAATTGTATTTTAATCATTAGGCAAGACGTCATAACATGCACACATATATTAGAGATAAGAGTCCAATTTTATATATTCCCTCATTGAATAATGAGATACACTACAATAATATGATATCTTATATATAGACTCCAATTGGAATATAGACTCCAATTGAATTAGGATATTGATTATAATATTCATTTGATTTATTTATTTTTTAATACTTTGACTCATTGAATCTCCCACTTTTCATAAAGCGCTACCTTTGCCTCCCCTTTATTAATAAGAGTAAATGCGATAATAATTTAGGTTTTGTTAAATTTTGAGTTTGAGTAAAATTTTATAAAACTCAGAACTGAATTGAATCAGAATCAAACTCAATCTACATTAATTCATTCTTTAATTGTATTTCTTCTTTTCAATTTTAGTGATTATCTATTTCACAAAAATTATTTTCTCATGAACTATACCCAGGATTGTAAATTACAAAGTAGTTCCTTTTGAAGGATATAATGAATTTCCTACCAAATTATAATTTTCTTCTTTTTATTTTCTTTGATTTTTCGACCTATTTTTAGTTGTCAATCATACTAAAAGTAGTATATATCTAACATGTTCATAAATAACTTAATATAAGTTCACTGCTTTTTATATTTAAGTTTTATGATTATTTCTAAGTGGGTCACCAATTTGCTTATGTGCAATTAATTCTCCTTTTTCTTATTTTGATAAGATAAAGAGGAAAAGTAATTGTACATAGGAGAGTACATAGAAGTCTTACTTGCTCCTTCACTCAAAAATACTCTAAAAATATATAATTTTTTAATGAAAGATCAATGCTTTTTATTATCAAGTACCATATATAAATTTCATAGGTTAGTAATCATATATAATTTGTGTACAAAATAATTAGCTTAATATTACTTTTTATTTAAAACACATTAAGCATAACTAATTTTAATAAGATTGAAAATTTTTATTTCATTTATATTATTTTCATTCCACCCATATAGACCTGTAGTAGCACTACATGGTGTTTATGATAGAATAGTATTTTCCAAATCTTTTATATATATATATATATATATATATATATATATATTTTGAACCACCAAATCAATTTGTTTAGATTTAAGGAAAGGCTCATTGATGTTGTGAAAATGTAGGAAGTTCAAATGTTTGTTTGCTAACTTTCAAGGATCCAAAGTTATCTTTTATTTAGATATTTGTAAATGTAACACCCCAATTTGGTTCGAAGAATGGATCAAATCTTGATATAATTCGGAAAGTTATTTGTTAGACTATCAGGGTAGAAATTTTATTGAAGTGGATCTGAATCCTTCAGAAGGATTAAGATAGTAACCTTATAAGACTTACATACACAATGTGTGCTGATCATACTACCTTATGATGGCTCTTACTCTTAGGGTCCTAATATCTGTGCTCCGAGTCATAAGATCAGCATCACCTCCCGTGCAACTAAGAGGTGACTTTATATATGCAATGGCCACTTAGAACTAAATGAAGGCAACACCTCTAATGCAACTAATATATTAAGTTTTTCATAATGCAGATGTATGATCCAATTCTTATACTTAGTTTTAACCTTAGAGTTAGGTAACATATTATTAGATGATGTTGATCTTGTACTAAAGTAAATAATGGGTTGTCATTACCTGTTCCACATACCCCACACATAGAAATTAAATACACAAAGGCATCATTGTATGTCAGGGCATCAAACCCTAATAATTAGTCTTCACATCGACCTTCAAGCGACATAAACTATAAGTTCCTCCAGTCCACGTTCCTTTATCGCACACACACATAGTTGCATCCAAATATGTCTCACGTAGCTTCATTGCTCTCTCGTTATGTTTTGGGACTTTGAAGCTTACAAACCTTATAGATGATTGTTAAAATGCCTTAAAGTTAACACCCTACACGATGATAATAATGATAATACAGTAATAAATCACAAGACCACATGCAGCTAGGGGTGGGCACGGGCCGAGTTGACTCGCGAGTTTTAATGAGTTGACTGACCCAGCCCGAACTCATTATATTTATAACTCAACTCGATAACTCGATACTTACAACTCAACTCGATTTGGTAACAAATAAATCGATCACGAGTTCTGTTAAACTCGGATCGAATCGACTCGATTCAAACTCGGCTCATAACTCAATTGACTCGTAACTCGAATAGGCTCGACTCGGTAATTGCTTTCCTTCCTATGACGCTTCATATACTCTCTTTAAAGTTCAACCGAAATAATTTAATTGGCATGCCTCAAATCATTCCCAGTGTACCTATTTGACAGCTTTAAACACTGATAACGAGCTGTAATAATGTTTTAAAACTTAAAAACTACAAGCATACATCATTACATGAAGATATATCCATCAAGCTGTTTAAAACTAGTTTTGGCCTCTAAGAGAATTTAGACCGTCCCTCTATCAAAAGAAAAAAGTTTGGATCTTGAAACAGGTATGACTTTGGTCTCTTCCTGATTTTGATCTTCATACTGTGGTCTCTTCCTGATTTTGGTCTTCATACCTTCATTGGCATCTAAGTGTAATTGTTGTTTATTCTTTTTCACTTTTTTTATGCAGTTTCATTGTTTTCTCATAGTGTATGCCATCCTGTTTTCATATATTAGAAAAATAAGATAAGTTGTGCTAACAGTAATAGCTAACCATAGCAAAAAAGAAAACGAAGTAGTAAAAATGAGTAAAGAAAATGCATAAATTACTTGCACATGATTAACACAAGTAGAAAATCTAGAAGAAAAGCATTGATTCACTAGTAGCAAATAGCAATCAAGCATAGCATGATAGCCTTTCTACAATTTTAGAGAATAAAGAAAACACTTACCATAAGTGCAAACATGTCGTCATTGTAGAAATGTCGTGTGCCATTTTTTCTTCCACTTCTTGTGAAAATATTGCTATGCATGGTTTTTTTGTATAAAAGACTTATGGTAGTTGTATAGTATATCACAAGTTGGATGTCGATCACAAGAGCAGAAAGAAGTTATCACATTTTTTCTTTGAGAAATAGATGAACCTTATTTATTTACTGCTCATTCTATCATATTTTTTTGTGATGATTAAATGCATGTACATTTATAATCGAATATTAAAAATAGTCATGATATCATTAATCAAGTATGATTTAACTTGTTCTAAATTAAGTAAAACATGACATATAACTTCTAGTTTGAGTTTTGAAATGACTTATCTTGCAAGACAAAATGGCTTCAATTGATCCTCCACCAATTGAGACTTTGCATACAAATGATGCTGCCATCATTATAGAGTCAAACAACATAGTTGAAGAGGTCTCACAAAAAGAGAAACTAGAAGGAAAATAGCCAAGATTGCGGTCCAAAATATGGGAGGAATTGAGGAAAGTGACACTACCATCTGGTGAGGTAAAGATTGAATGCCCTTATTTTCAGACATTGTACAAACAGTCCAAAACTGGTTCAACAAGTACTTTAAAGAGGCACCTAAATTCTTGTATGAAAATAACAATTGAGTGTATTCCAGAAGAAGAAAAAGCTTTTTCAATCTCTAATTACAAGTATGACAAAGATAGAGTTAGAAGGGTGCTTGTTAAATTAATTATTGTTGATGAGAAGCCATTCATCTCAGTGGAAAGCAAATTGTTTAACCTATATAGTAAAGCACTACAGCCAAGGCATGAAAAATGGTCAAGACACTCTGTTAAGAGAGAATGCATGATAATTTATGCCGAAGACAAGGAAAAATTGAAGAACGAGCTGAAAGGAGTAAATCTTGTGTGTTTGACTACGGATGCATGGACTTCAAGAAGAACAAAAGCCTACATAACACTCACAGCTCATTATGTCTCCACAAATTGGAAGTTACAGAAAAGAATTCTGAATTTTCCTTATTTCCCTCCACCTCATAGTGGTCAAACTATGGCAAACATGATCATCGAATTTCTTAGAGAATGGGGATTAGAAAATAAGGTTTTCACTATAACAATAGATAATGCCTCATCTAATGATAACATGGTGAAGATATTAAAGCAAAGCTTGATAAGGAGTGGCCACTTACATTTGTCTCAAATATTTCATGTAAGGTGTTGTGCTCATGTGCTTAACTTGGTTGTGCAGTGTGGTTTGGAACACATTAAAAGCATTATTCATGACATTAGAGAATCTGTTAAATACATCAAGAGTTCTACAAGTAGGAAGAGTGAATTTGAAACTTCACTAGCTCAATATGGGTTTGCAAGTAAAATGGAGCTAGTTTTGAATGTTTCAACAAGATGGAACTCAACCCTACCATATGCTTAGAGCTACAAAAGAGGTTAAACCAGCCTTCAAACATTATGAAGAAATAGATAGTAACTACAAATGGTTTCCAACTGATGAAGAATGGGATATGGAGATATTGAGGAGCTGTTAGAAAAGTTTTACTTGGCAACTGAATTATGTTTAGGAATAAAATACCCAACTAGTAATCTCTTCTTGCCGGTAATATGGAAGGTGAAGTCAACTCTACATAAAACTCTTGGTCCTGGCAGAGTATACATGAAAGAAATGATTGAATTCATGAAGGAAAAATTTGATAAATATTGGAGTGAATGCAATATTGTTCTGGAAATTGCTAATATTTTAGATCCTAGATGCAAGCTAATGGTGGTGGCATACTGTTTTCCATTACTATATTTAGCAGATGAGGCTGAAAGGAAGTTGGACCATGTGAAAGGTACAATGAAGGAAATTTATGAACATCATGAAATCAAAATAATAGCATCAAAAGATTTAGATGAGCCGACAATTAAACGACAAAAAGCTAGCAGCAACAGTTTATTCAGCATGTTAGATGATGATGCATATAACTTGTTTGTGGCAAATTATGAGAAGAACAAGGAATCAACTAAATCTGAACTAGATGACTATTTGGAAGATTCAGCTATCAAAGTTCCAAGTGGAAATGAGTTTGCTGTCCTAAAATATTGGAAGAATAATGAAATAAAGTACAAAGCACTATCAACTATGGCTAGAGACATACTCTCCATCCCTCTCTCAACTGTGGCTTCGGAATCAACATTTAGTACTGGTGAAAGGCTCATTAGCGATGTTTGCAGTAGGCTCAATCCAAAAATAGTAGAAGCATTGATATGTATACAAGATTGGTTGTGCCCATTTTATGATTCAAATGAAGCATATGAACAAAATGAAAATGACGAAGAATAAGATTCAATTTATACATACTCAATCTCATATTTTGAAGTGCTAATGTGCTCTTATTTTTAAGGTTTATAAGTTTTATTTGCAGGTGAATTTTACAAATTTTATTTTGAAGTTGGACCATGTTTTTTGCTTAATGTTATCTTGTACTTAGTAGTCTATTTTGGATTTTGCCATAAACAAGTTCTTATATATTAGATTTTGCAGTGAATTCAGTTTACAATATTATTCATGGTTATATTATATATACGCAAGTATTTTAGCTATTTGTACCTATTTATGTAAGACCTACACAACTAGACTAAATATATCCTAGATTTAGTACCTAAATGTAGGCTATAGCTATTAATTTGTTGGACAGTTACCTTGTGATTATGTGACATGATTAATAGTTATATAACTATAAACTTCACAAAATAAGTAAATAACCAAGTAGTGAGTTTCTAACTATGACATGGTGAATAGTTAAATACAACTATAAACTTCACAAAATAAGCAAATAATCGGGCTATAAAATCACATACATGATATAATATAGGAAGTGAGGCTTATAAAAACCTTTATTGCAAAGAGCCTAGCTTTAGGATGGAGGTTGCCAGATAACAACGCCCATCTCTGAGATCTAGACCACTTTCACTACAAAAAAAAACAATTTTTATGTTAGATCTACAATAAATAAAAAAGGCGTTGTAGAAAAGAAGAAGAAATCAATGAATATAACAACTACCCTCATGTAAAATCAATAGAGATAGGTAGAAATTAAAGACTAGAGAAGGACTTATCTTTATGTTAGATCTATGTCGGGTGGTTTGGTGGAAGCTTTGTGGCTGCCAATCGCATCCCTCTTTCCGCCATGTCCCTTGATTACTGACCGCTGCTCCAGACCGCCGATCACCACTCTTAGATCGCCGATCGTTGCTCTAGATCTCTGATCGCTGCTCCAGACTGCCGATCACCACTATTAGATCGCCGATCGTTGCTCCAGATCTAGATCTGAAAGGGAGATGAAAGAGTAAAGGTGAAGAATGTTTTGGGTAAAACGGGTGATCTCAGACTCGATCTCGAGCTGAGTATAACTCGTTATTATTTAGCTCAGACTTGTTATGCGATGAACTCGACTCGAACTCGTGAACTCTAACAACTATTAATATCATGAACGAGCTGGCCCCGAGTTTGTCAAAACTCGACTCAGACCAGCCCATGCCCACCCCTACATGTAGCATATCAAGTACACCAACATAGGCTTTAGTGCACTTGCCCATCATATACACATTATGTAAACTATAGTTCCCAATATACATAAATCTCAAAATCCTTAAATACATAAGTCATGCAGCCCAAATACATGGGTCTGATACAAAACCTAGCCCAATACAAACACATGTACCATCTCTCGCCATGAGCCTATTGATCTATTGTAAAACACGTGGCTCGAGTCAGGGTTTTACGTTACCGAACCAGTCGGTTCGACCGTTGGTTCGAGTCGAGTCAGTTTCATGAATCGCGTGCTGAGTCGAGACCAGCCGTGAGTTATGAGCGATGAGAGTCAGGTGTACCTAAATATATGATGATAACGTCGAGAAGATGGTGAGATACGAGTTATCTGAATATATGAAAGTATGCAGTATTTTTTTCTTTTTATATGTTTGATCGTAGAAATAGTTTTAGGCCGAATAACGCGTTAGGACGCGTTGGATTATATTCGGGTGGGTTATTAGTTATAGAGCATGCCATTTGGATGTTGTTGTGTTTGTTTTATTTTATGGAATTTTTCCATATTTTTCTAGATTTTTTAGAATTTATTACGAACTAGTTATTATTTTGACTCGAGTCGGAATCGAGTCAATACTTATTTACGAAACTGCCACTAAAGCATTTCTTCATCCTTCCCGACCCTTCTTCCACCCAAACCCGCCGCCTTGCCGCCGCCGCGCGCTGTCGTGCTGCCGCCGATCGACGCCGCCCCGCCCCGCCGTGCCGTCGCCGTGCCGCCACGACCAACCCCGGCCAGCGACTCGCCTGCCAGCGACGCCGCACGCGACTCCACGAGGCCGCCTCGGCCGTCGCCACTCCGAGCCGGATTCGCCGCCGTCCGGGCCGCGCCACCGCCGCTGGGACCCCGACGACCACCCCTCGCCGTTGCCGACGTTTCCCCCATCCTCCCGACCGCCGTCGAGGCCGGCCGGAGCCCCGATCGGAGCACACCGCCGCCGCCGCCGCCCATTTTCGACGCCGCCGTCGACGGCCACCGCCGCCTCGGCTACCCTGTTTGACACCACCATTGGACCGAGCTCGTCGAGCTGGTGCCGATAGACCCCCTGATTGCCCCGTCCCGAATCATCGCCGGAAAACCGTCGGAATCCGCCGGAAAACCGCCGACACTCGCCGGAAAACCGCCGGAACTGCCGGAAAATTGGATTCGTGGGAAATTCGCCGGATCATCCGCCGAACGCACCCAGTCCAATCTGATCGGACTTCGGACGCCGCTAGGTGCCGAATTCGAGTTTCGAGCCGCGAAACGGAAACCCTAGCCATCGCCGATTTTCGACGACGCGAGGTATAATTTATTTTAACTTAATTAATTGAAAGTATTGATTATTAGAATTTGCATGCTATGATTGATGAATTGTGCATTGTAATTACTTATATAAATGTGGATTTGATTTAGAATAAAATATGAAATTTGTGGAATTGTGTGGTGTTAAAAATAGAAGTTATGAAACTAATTAGGGTTATTAGGTAATGATCATGATCTAATGCAAACTAGCCTAAGTAGACTTGCTAGAATTGATATAGGTTGATGTGTGTTGATTGATGCGTGATTGTGTTGATTGTGTGTACATGCTATAGGATGTGTGATTCATCATGCGGGCGTTAGTATTTAGTTTGATTGTGTAGGTACGGTGTAGGAGCTCGCCGCCTAGGCGCATGGACCCGTTTGGAGCTTCTACCAGGTCTGTTTAGGACTCGTTCTCTGATTTACGCTACTCTCTTGTGTATTTGATTTATTATGTGCAGGACGAGTTAAGTGGCGTTTTATCGAATCCCACTTAACTCGGGCCATTTAGCCAACAATTTTCCGGATTAATAACCCTCAAGGATGAGATCCCTCGAGTTTGTTTTCGAACTTCAGATCCAGCTCACGTTGCCTTCGGGCCTATTGTATAAATCCCAACCCAGACCTATATATATGTATATTTTTCGTGTTTTTGTGAGAGACTGAATGAGGGAAATCCGACTACTGTGCTACGCGAGCGGGCACGTGTGTGTCGACAGTGGGCTCTGGAATGGTGTGCGGGCCGTTTCATTCCCGAGTGATCCTGACAACTCCACCTTTGAGTTCCTCAAACCCGGAGAAGTGTGGAGGTTCACGGGTACTGCATTGCAGCGCATGTCTAGACTTGTGGTTTCAAAGGGTACTGAAGGCGACTGCCTGAGAGTACTCGGCCTTCGTGCTCAAGGCCAGGAGTAATATGGAAGGTGCAGAGGGCGGAAAGGAATGAGATTTGACGCGAGAAGCAATAGAGAAATGGCTGAGGCATGAGAATGTGAAAGATAGGGGGACGCTGTCGACCCGAGGGCGACGGCTCCCGTATGTGCCCTAATGAGAGTTCTTGAGGAAGTATATGGTTTTCATTCAACAGGAGAGTTTGTTCTCCTGTGCTAGTTTGATATTAGTTATTTTCCGGGCCGGTAACACTCGTTACTGACGGTTTTTCTATATATATGTAGGTGAGAAATGCGAAGGATGAAAGTTGTCGGGACTGCGGAGGAGCAGCACGGAACCGCGCACACATGTACCTGCCGCGTGTAACGTATAAAGATGGTGTGTTATTGTTATGTAAACGATAATTTTGATGTGTTTGCTTGAGTGAATTACTTGTTATGAAACGAACTGATAAATATGAATGAGTAGGGAGCCTTGGAGTGCAGACTCGGCTCAGGTAAAAACGAATGAGATAATGCTTGAATGTCAGGGTAGATTATTATGTGTTACTGTATTTTTATAAAATAGTATATATTTTCTTTTGGTTTTTTTCATTTATTATTTTGTCTTGTCTTTGCTTGTACATCATAGCATGCATGTAGGACTACGTTAGAACCCACGCATCCCGTCCATGCATTTCATGTTTACATCTCCATCTTGAGACACCGAGGGCAGATCCGGGTCGGCTTAACCGAACCCAGTAGATTAGCGAACGGTTTGGTCGCCGGTGACCTTTCCGGGTCGGTTCACGGGTGAGCCGAAACGGGGTGTTACATCTATCCACCTTCACCGGTCACATACATGAATTCATATAGGGAAAACTGTAAGTAATCAAACAAGTTTGATTACTAATATGAAAATTACTACTGATAAAATAATACTGGCTGATGAATGTCTTAATACTCTTGAAAAATTATAATACTTCCAAAGTACATCACAAGATAATAAGCTTAGGCCGACGTCACCAAATATCATAAAAATGTCAGATAAAATCAATGATTTCATACTTACATACATATAAACTTACACTTACGCCCTCACAATCTCTGTATATTGCCCACCACGGTACTCAAGTTGCTAGGAATAATGATGGTGTCACGATTTTTGAAAACGCATTGCATTTGCAGTACGCTACTTAGATTGCATTACATTTGGGTACAAAAAAGTACTAGTGCAATTTATATATGCTCATACAGCTCACTCTTGTATTTGTAAAAATTGTAAAATTTTTTGTATACTTATATAGTTAGCTTAATTGGGGACTTATATGACAAGTTTAGTAGATCTTCCCGTCAAAAAACTATAAAAGGGATCTCATCATTGAAGTTTTGTTAAATTGCAAAAAAAATTGAGTATTGGCCTAGCATTGGAGAGATCCGATCTCTATCGACATTGTCATATGTCTAAAACTCGGTGATAACCTCACTCATTGAGTCAAGTAGAGATGAAGTAGAAGGGTCCTATTGACCTTGATGAGTCGAACTCATCGTCCTAACTCAATGAACTTACTCCGCATATCCTAGCAAAGAGATGAAACCTGAATTATAATTGGATTGCATAGACATGCAAAATGAAGCAACACTTCCACATTTGCAAGACTAAAAAAACTTACTTTATTATCTTACTTAGTGGGGTGTTAAACCTCATTAGGCAATATTAGTTAGGGTTTGGTGGTACAAGTACCCTTAGTGAAGTCTCATACCTAGTCATCATACAAACTCAACAGAATGTTTTTTGGATGGGACAACAAACAGTGTCCAAATGGGCTCAAATTTAAACCCATGGGTCCTGAGACTCTAAGGGGTTGGTGTAAAAATTAACTAAGTATTGTCCCATGGGTCAACATTATAAACAAGGCCCACTAAGGTCGGGCTATGGTGCTGGTAATAGTATTCTTGGGCCACACACCAATTTTACTATGTATTGTTCATGGGTTTGGAGACTTCAATTGGGC
Organism: Piper betle; assembly: GCA_033002965.1. Lineage (NCBI taxonomy): Eukaryota > Viridiplantae > Streptophyta > Magnoliopsida > Piperales > Piperaceae > Piper > Piper betle. The sequence goes on along the minus strand of JAURVB010013657.1, from coordinate 26,921 downwards.
TTGGGTAAATGCATATTGCTAGCCAACACATTGGTCTTGAATCCAGTAAGATTTGAGACCCATACTCCAAGTATTTGGGCCTAAGTGGACTCAGAAATAGGAGGTATTGGCTAAGTCATTTATGAAGATGGAGATGGGTAGACCTCTTATGTTTGGGAAAATTCTAATGCAAGTTTTACTAAGCTAAATACTCCCAAATTTTAATATGGTTTTTGGAAGAAATTTCATGCAATTTCATCCGTATTTGTCTAAGTTTTTAGATTTTTCATCTAGAGTTAGGGAACTAGGGTGTCACCCCTCCATTCCTGCACACTCCAAAAAATGATCAAACTAACCACCTAATTGATTTTTAAATTAAACAAAAATTTTCAGGTTTATATTAGGCAATAAGCGAAGTCAACCATAATTTTATAGATTTTATTAACCTCTTTTAATTAGTTCACAATGGAGCACAATCTCAGAGCATGGCAAGGCATACAGAGATCATAGTATACGCGCCAATAACTTAGGGTTTTGTTCATACCTTTTAAGTAGTTATCTTAGTGTAAAAGAATTTACATGAACAATCCCACACACATATTAACAAGCATGTATAAGGTGGACATTATTAGCAACCAACATCAAGGTGTAAAAATTGAGGAAATGTTTGGTCAAGTCATAGGGACCTTGAAAGGTGCTATATTTTGCCAAATTTGTCACTTGTATGGCAAATCCCTCTTCCACAAAGAGATGGACATCAACGTTCTATATCATGATGTCATGAACACAACAAAGTAAACAGTAAGCACAAAGGACTTCTAGAACATGACTAATGAATTTTCTACCAGATCTATGCAAAACAATGAGCATCGTGTATTTACAAAAATGTAATAATTAATTTACAAATAAAAAAATTATGAAATCACCAAACATACAGAACAAGCAAGGAGGGGAGGAAGACTTACCACCAACGAACTAAGGGGACGTCGCAACCAAAGATTTAAAACCCTAGGGTAGTTTGAAGGGAGCTGGAAGCGGCCAAGGAAGGAAAGGAGTGACCAAGGAGAGGGATAAGGATTTGAGGAGATGAGGAAAATGGTGAAAAATAGGAAGAAGATGGGGATTTAAAGAAAAGGGAAAGTTTCCAACCACCAAGGCATGACTTGGTGATGTCCTAAATAAGGTACAACACTTAAAGAGGTATGGGTATCATACCAAATGAGGTATGGAATTTTCACCTTTAAGTGGCTAAGACGACATTGGGAGCCATTCTGTAGGTCCCATAGGGCCTAGAACGGTCCAAAAGAGCTTCCAAACACATGGTAAGCAATCTAGACTCGCAAGAAACATAGTCCTAAACCTATTTAAACTCAACTCAAAAAAAACAAAAATAAAAGTCAAGACATTGTAGTGTCCAATTGGGTGGCACTAAGCACCAGGGAGACTAAGGTTGTGGCTAACACATGCCACACCATACATACACATGTTACAAAAAGGGTTAGGAAAGCAACTTAATCTGGGTTAAAACCAAATTGAAACTAAAACTATCTAGCAAGAAGCCTGGGTTACAATAAATGTCTGGCCCAATTAGTGCAAACTGATGGGCTTAGTTATCTCTTTAAAAGTGATTAATCAATTAAAGATCCTAAGTATACCCCTACTAATATATTATATCTTAACATATAGGTATTGAATGTAAGCCTAACTTGACTTTTTGGGGATATTACATTCTACCCATCTGAAGGAAATTCTGTCTTTAGAATTCCTTTCTTTTGGCATACCACTATCCATCTAACATGGTCCTAGGTTCGCTCTGATACCACTTGTAAAGGCCCAAGCCAATTAGTGCAAGTTGACGCACTTAGTCATTTCTTCTAAAGTGATTAATCAAGTTAAAGATTTTAAGCATATCCCCAATAGTATATTAGACGTTACGCTGGTAGGTATTAGATGTGAGACTAACTTGACTTTTTGGGAGATATTACAATATTAGTCCGTGGTATAGTGGCTATAAGATCTATGGATTGGATAATAGGTGGAGAGTTTAATATCGTATGGGAATGTTTGTAAGGTGGTGTTATTTGTGTGTTAGGTGAGTAAGTAATATGTAGTGGGTGTGTGTGTTAGATTAAGGATTGTTTTGCAGTTTTTTTAGTTCAATATTTATTCGGCATATGTAACGCCCCAATTCGGTCCAAACATAGATCGACTCTTGATGTTATAAATCAGAGAGCTATTTATTGGGCTACAGCTTGGACAAACTTTACGGAAGTGAATATCATCTTTCAAGTAGGCTTAAGATGGGAAAACCTTACATGGATATCATACAATGCTGATCATACTTGTTGAAGGAAAGATATTAACTTAAAGGCACCTAACATGAGAACTCTGAATTACAAGAGAGATAACATCTCCCTTACAATTAAGAGGGTGAGCTTTATATATGCGTATGATCACTCCGAGCTATAACGGAGACAACACTCCCATTGCAGATAAGGGGTTGAGACTTAAAAAGATGTGGTTACATGATCTAATTATTATACATAGTTTTGATCTTTGAGTTATTTATCTTATTCATAGATGATGAGAGTTTGCAAAAAGGAAACACTAGACCATGGTTCTTATTCTACATACCCGGAAATGGTACTCAAGCACACACAAACATTCTACAAGTGCTAGGGCTGCATACCCAAATTCTTGGTCTTCATATGTATTCTTCAACAAGTGTAAACCGTAAGCTTCTCTATTCCAAGTTACTTTAGTACACAGACACAATTACAACTAAATATTTTTAGCTTGCCTTGAGTGCACTAACATCTATTTTGAGACTTTGAGACTCACCCACTATCTAGAAGATTATTAGCCTTCGCCCCAAAATTATTACCCTACCCAATGATATAATAACAATTACAATAATGATAATAATAATAATAATAATAATAATAATAATAATAGAATAACACTAACACACCAACAACACATGCATCACATAAATGCCAACTCTAAATTATACATAATCTCCATAATGAAATCTAGAGAATATGCCCACATATAGTACAGCACAAAATCAGGTTACAAATACATAGCACAAATGCAAAATACGGTCCCTTGCCACCACCATGAGCCCTACAATCCGTGCGCCTAAGCCGACTAACGCCACGGAACTTCACCTACATAAATATAGAAAAATGTCAATAATTAAACAATTTTGATTACTGGTTCGATCATATCTACCAATAATGTGATACTGGTAGATGGGTATTCCATTACCCATAAGGAAACTTCAACTTCAAGAAAGCCTCACAGGGCAATAAATCAAGATTTAATTTATATAAAATAGGCTGGCGCGTGAAAATATACACACACATACATTTATGCCCTTACATCCTCCATATATCGTATGCCATAGAATTAAGATGGTTTAGAACAGTGTTAACTTAGTGTCACACATTCTAGAAATGTGTTATTATAACACCCCGTTCCAGTTCACCCATGAACCGACCCAAAAATATCACCGGCCACCTAACCGTTCGCTAAACTACTCAATTCGGTTAAGCCAACCCAAATCTCCCCTCGGTGTCTTAAAATGGTAATGCTGACATCTTATTACTCAAGGGGGAAACCTCTTATTATGTTGCTAAAAGTGATAAAACCTCTTTCCCTACCTTCGAGTTAAAGAGTTATCAGATAGAGTCCTAAAGGCAGATCTCGATCTCCCCCTTATCCTAAACTCTCTTTCTACCTCCTTGTCTTTATCCTTTGCGCCCTTAATTAGTTCCCTGTTCCGCTTCAAAGAAGAGTACGGGATGCCCTTAATTAGATGCTATCTGTCTTTTTATAGTTTAAGTAGTTTATATAATGTTTGAATGGGAGGCTTGGGTTCTAACGTGGCTCTGCGTGCATACCATGATATGCTATTGTGCATGAATAGAATAATCATGAAAACAGGTTTGAAAATAAATAATATTAAAAATAAAATAATAAATATTTATATAGATATAATTCCAAAACATGACATTTTTATTTCACTTTCATTCTAGTTTCGTTCCACAGGATAAACATTCATAGCATGTCACAGAATAATCTAAAACAATCTCATCATTTACACAGCTTAGAAATCATCATTTCCATTCATTACGTGAGGCAGGTTCATGTGTGCAATAGCTTTACTACTCCTCCGCAGTCTTGACAGTGCTTAGTCCTTGAGATTCTCACCTACATAAATAATAAAAAACTTTCAGTAACGAGTGTTACCGGTCCAGAAGATAACTAATATCAAATTGACTATGAGAACAAACTCTCATATGAAAGAAAACATCACATGAAATCTCTAAGGGCATCTACTAAAAACATCTTTCTCATTTCATAACTTAATTACTTCCATACCTACTTGCGTAGGCTGTCAAAAATCACTTCCATACCAACTTGCATAGGCTGTCGAAAATCCTTCCATACCCACTTGCGTAAGCTATCAAAAATCATGCGAAAACTACATATATATAGGTCTAGGTAGGGATTCATAAAATAGGCCCAAAGGCAACTTGTGATAGATCTTGTTTTCGAAAACATACTCAAGGGATCTCATCCTTGAGGGTTATTAATCCGGAAGATCGATCGATTAAATGACCCGGGTTAAGTAGGATCCAATAAAACACTACTTAACTCGTCCTGCAAGTAATAAAATAATACACAATAGAGTAGAGCGTAAAACAAGAAGCAAGTCCTAAATAGACTTGGTAGAAGCTCCAAGTGTGTCCACGTGCATAGGTGGCATGCTCCTACTCTGTACCTACTCATCAAATCTAGAAGCTAATGCACCCTAACTAAATAATGCATCAACTCAACATGAACATCATACATGCAATGCAATCATTATCTAACAATAGTCAAACAATAATCAATAAAAATATCTCATTCTATTCATCCCAATTTCAGTTAGTGCTCAAATTTACTTTACTTAATTAGATCACTAATAATCATTCACTATTAATTAAATCATGCAAATCATCACTTTAACTACAATCAAACATTCATCACAACAATTAATCAATCCTAACATGTTGTGCTAATAGATCTCAATTTTAAATTATTAAATTAAATAAAATTCTATACCTAATAATTAGTCACACGGTGATGGCTTGCTTGAGTGAGGATTGTGGGGAAGAAGGAAGAAAGAAAAAGAAGAAGAAGTTGGGTGAGAAGGATGATGGAGATTGAATGACAGAAGTGTGAAATATATTGATGTCAGAAAAAAATGAATGGTTGTTTAGAAAAACAAATGGTCGTCTAAGAAAACGAATGGTTATTTAGAAAATTAAATGGTCGTCTAAGAAAATGAATGATCATCTAGAAAAATAATGATCATCTCGTAATTAAAACTTGACTCGACTCCGACTCGGATTCGAGTAAAAAATAATACTAACTTGTAATAAAAAATCCCATAAAATATAATACACATCAATGACATGCTTTATAACTAATAACCCAACTAAATTACTTGTAACACGTCCTAATACGTTATTCGGTTTAAAAAAAATAATTCTACAATTTAAATAAAATAAATTAAGAAAAATCTGGCATACTCATATATTCTGATAACTCATTTTGCTGCCATCTTACTGGCGTTATCATCATATATTTGGGCATACATGACTCTCATGGTTCATAACACAAAACCGGACTCGGCTCGGTACGCATGTTTTCAAATTAACCCGAGTGAAATTAACAGTTGAACCGACTAGTTCAGACTATAAAACCCTAACTTGACTTGCAGGGCAAGATTTTAGCTATCCACGTCAGCCCTAGCATTCTAGTTTTGATTTTTAAGGGGCTTTCCCTTGATTTTCGATGTTTTTACTTTAGCGCCGCCGCCACCACTTCAGCTTGCTGCTGGTGAGCCTCTGCCTCGCCCCCGGTCACCGGACTGGCACCCCATGATTGCCTCATGCCCGACTATCACTCCTTACCCATGATCGCCCCTGGTGCCGCCTCTAGCAATTGCGTTTTTGCTGTCGATTTCCATTGCTGCCGCCACCCTTTCGGGTCATTTGTTAGCACCGGCGACTTTCCTCCGATGAAGCCGACAACTCCAAAAGCATCATCTTGCTAAGATCTCCATTTTGAGCCTGCCCACGACTAGCACCATGGACACGATCGCCGTTCGTGCCATCGCCACACCTGGTGGCGACCTTTCTGGCTATTTTTGGCAAACCAGTGGCCGGACTCCGCCGATCATCACCACCATCACCTCCGCCTACACCCTGATTGGCGACAACCCCAACCGTGCCATCGTCGGCATTTTTCAGCAATGTTCACATCCACGTATGCGTCTGCTTGCCGGATCTTGTTCACTAGCTCGCCAGCCCATGTCCGAATCCGCCTGCCCGTGCCTGAGTTCATGTCTAGTTCATGTCCGCCTAGTCAACCCAACCTAGTTTTCTAGTTAACCCAGACCGAGCTGGTTCAGCTCAGTTTGGTCTAGTTTAGCGCGGTTCGATCTGGTTCAGCCTGTTTTATGCCGTTTCTTGACTGTTTTTGTAATTCAATAACCATTGTATTAGTTTAGATTCATATTCATATGATTTAGCATGTTTGGATGTTATGATTATTTTCTTTATATATTGTTTTATTTGTTTATTTATTATTGTTATTCATTTGGTATTATTCGTGTATTTTTTTATTATAATGCATGATTTTATGATTACTTATTATTATTAATGTTATATTTACATATTAATATTAGTCTTATTTATTTTTACTAAATTGTATATATATATATATATATGCATTTTTGTATTTATTTATTTATTTATTTGTTTGCTTGTTCGCATGTATGTTATTATTTATTTGTGCTTAATTATGTATTCTTCTATTGTATAACTATGACATTATTATTATTCTTGATTAATAAGTATTAAATGTATGTTTATTTATTTATTTATTATTTAATTATTTATTTTTTACTAACATGAGTATATATGATATTTACTTGTGTTTACCAATGTATTCATATAGTATAATTATATTCTTATTTTATGATTAGAGTCTTATTTATCTTCATGTATTTATTGTTTATCTAATTATCTATGAGTGCATTTCTTTGTTTGTTTATTTATATATTATTTATCATTATTATGTCTCGATTTGTATGCCATATGTTTGTTATTGGTTTGTTAGTATTGTTTTCTTTATTGTGATGTATTAATGATATGATCACACACCACGAGCCCTCCGATGTCAGGCCAGTTAGCTATGTTTTTTACACATGTTTAATAAAACTACAAAGATGTGATCCCTTGTTGCTTTTCGAACTGAAGCTCCAGAAATATATGATATAAGCCTATTCCCTAAACTTATTATATATGTACGTGCATTTTTACAGATTTCATGAATAAGAGAGTGAGCGGTATGGAGATATGTATGAACCGCATTAGTACTCCTTCAAACGCTAAGGTAATGCGGTGTATGAGGGTACTGCATAACGTAGTATATCTCCGAAATTTGTGACACTAACTTAACTGTTCATTTTGCGACTCGAGTAACATGCAGGTGAAATATGGAAGATGCGAGGGCTTAAGCGTTGTATGTATGAATATGAACATTACCCATGCATGCAAGCCGGCACTTGCTTAAGTATTTTTGCTTACAATCCAATGTGAGGCAATCTTGAAGTTTCATAAGTTTTTGTGGGTAGTGTAATACCCATTTGCCAAATTTTATTAATTATTTTTCAAACCAGTAATACTTGCTACTGACGTTTTTATATTATATATGTAGGTCTTGAAATCTTGAGTCGATTTTGGTGGGAGGATAGATAAATGCTACACACACTTGAGCTTAGCGCTGTTATTTTGTTCTTACTTTTCTCTGCATTTGATGTGTTTTGATGCATATTTAACAATGTCTCTCATTCTCATGACACCAAGCGGGTTGTTCTGATCTATTTTATCGATCGAGTCTTACCGACCAACAATTTTAAACATGACTCGACTCGATCATAAGATTTTTGATTCGGTTTTAGGTGAACCGAAATCGGGAGTTACATTCATGGAGTCGAGCAAAAGAGGAATCTTATGAGTCTATTGGACTTGAATGAGTGGAGCTCCTCATCTTAACTAGGCGAGCCCACCCCGCATATCCCAACAATGAGATGAAACCCTAATCACACTCTATTCAAAATGGCACACAAAACGAAGCAATGCCTCACCCATGCACGGGCATACTCAGAAATTTAACTAACTTGCTCAAGTATCGTCCCACAAAGAGATAAATTTACTTATGTTAATAGTAGAAAATAGAACTAAGAGAAAAACAACAATAAAAATAGATTTCTTGTCTAAGATAAATATTTTTCTAGAGTCGAATTTCCCTTAACATAAATTTAATCTTCATCACATCTTACTCTTATCTTCTATTTCTTCCATTTCGAGCACCACAAAATCTGTAGGAAAGATAAACTTGCCAACATTTATTAAAACATCTTTAATGACTCCTTTAGGATATACCAATGACTGGTCCGCCAACTAGAGTGTGATATTGGTAGGAGCAATGTCCTCGATCCCTAACCTTTTAAAAATAGAAAAAGGTATAAGATTAATGTTAGAACCTAAGTCAAATGAAGCATTACAATGAACATTTCCTCCAATTGAACATGGAATCACAAATTTGCTCAGGTCTTTCATCTTAGGAGGTAGTTTTCTTTGAGGACAACACTACATTCCTCTTTCATGGCCACAACTTCATTATCATATACCCTCATTTTCTTTGCTAGAATATCCTTCAAGTATTTTACATAACTAGACATCTGTTCAAGTTCTTTAGCGAAAGGTATGTTAATTTGTAATTTCTTAAATATATCAAGAAATTTTTGAAGCATTTTTCATCACTTTATTTCCTCAGTCTAGAAGGAAATGGTCCTTTTTTCAACCTCTTCTGTATGTACCTTATCCTTCTCTTTTCCTTTCTTCCGAGTAAGCTAACCAATGTAATGGGTTTATGTTCGTTGTTTGGCTTTTCATCTTTTTCCTTAACTTCATTGGGCTGAACTGGTTCTTGTAAAGTAATACCACTCTGGGTTGTTACTGCTTTGCAATGCTCTTGATCATCTTTCCTTGGTTGTTCTGGTTGGCTGGGAAGTACACCCTTGGGTCGCTCACTTGGTTCCTTGTTTAATTGCAATACAACTTGTTGCATAAACTATTGTTGTGGTTGTTGTTGATTCTGCAAGAACTGTTGCATAGTTTGTTGCATAGAATTAAACATTTGGATCAAGAATGCTATGATGGTGGTGCTGGATTATTGAGGACAGCAGTCTTATTGTAGAGAATTATTCCATGAAAAGTTGAGATACACCATCCTGCATTGTAGGTATTGGAATAGGGATTGGTATTCCTATTAAAGTTGCCTACATAGTTACCTTGATCTGCTGCACATTGACTTGTAGAATGTCCTTGTGCACACCATTCACACCTTGGCTCCACAACCTTAACCTGTCCCTGTATATTTAAATTTTGACCTTGATTAGCTAAAGAACTAACCTGAGCAGATAAAGCAGTAAGTGCATCTAATTCTAAAACTCTGGTAATCCTCCTTGGGTGTCTTTCTTGTGATGCATGGTGGTTACTAGGAACCATCAATTCTAGCAGTTGAAAAACATCGTGTGGGTTCTTCCTAAGAAAATATCCATTGGCCGCTGCATCAACGACATTTTTTGTTTGCCCCATCAACCTATTATAAAAAGTTTGGAGTTGCATCCATCTTTCTATACCATGGTTGGGACACTTTTTAACAATTCTTTGAATCTTTCCCATGCCTCAAGAGAGACTCACCATCAAACTGCAAAAAAGATAAAACTTTTGTTACATAATTTAGCAATTTCAAAAGGAGGAAAATATTTTAGCAAAAAATTTTCAGACAATTCATCCCAAGTGGTAATTGCATCTAATGATAACAACTACTCTTTTGCACTTCTTATTAATGAGAATGGAAATAAGCGAAGGCAAAGAGCGTCGTCAGGGACACCAGGGTTGCATATACATGTCGCAAACTGATAGGAAATCGATGATATGCCTATTAAGATTTTCAATAGGTGATCCACTAAATTGTCCTATAGTTTGTAACTTGTTAAATAAAGCTGGTTTAATCTCAAAGTGGGTCACATCCACCGGTGGTGCAATAATACTAGGTTGTAACCCTCTTGCAAGAGGTACAACTCAATCTTGGATTGCCCTGTTGTCATCAATAGCTATTGCTACAATCGGTGAAAGTGGAGGCATTTGTTATTATTGTGGGTCCATGGCTTCTTCTATTGCTTCCTGTGCTCTTCTTCCAGCGGCATGCAAGTTTCTCAAAGTCCTTTCAATCTCTAGATCACAAGAAAACAAAGGTGATCACACTAATCGATGCATAAACAAATAATAACAATGAAAAAGGCAATGATAGAGTATATATATATATTAAAAAAAATCAGGCACTAAAATCTAAAAGGAAAAGAAAAGAAAACTCAAAAGTCTAATCCTAAATTAACAAAGAAAATTCAATTTCCCCGACAACGGCGCCAAAAACTTGTGAGAATAATTTCAATGACGTGCAAGTATACACGGTCGAAATAAGTAATATAATGATGAATTTGAGTATCGTCCCACAGTGAGATGAATTTCCTTAAATTAATTAAAGAGAATTACAACAAGAATAAACAAACACAATCGACTTAATAATAACTTTAAATTACAGGAGAAGTTAAAATGATAAAACTTGTTCTAGGGTCGAATTTCCCTTAACATGAATTTAATCTTCATCACATCTTACTCTTATCTTCTATTCCCTCAAATTGTCAATCTAGGATAATTATATGACATGGTGGCTCCCGCTCCTTCATGCTTCTATTATTTTGCCTCAATTTCTACCTCCAGGTAATAATTGATTAATCAACAAAATAACGCATTAAGATTTGCCTTACAATCACATACAGTATTGTGTATCTCCCCAACCACAATGACAAACAAGTCAAAGACTCATCATATGCTGAATTATCAATGACTATTCTAATTAATTTCTCCTAAAATTTAATTAGACCTCATGATCTAAGAAATATTTAGTCTACTCTTAGCATAAAAAACATGATAATTCTAACAATGCGATTGAATAAAAGAGTAAGAGGTTGAAATAAATTCAATTAAACCATCTTAAGTTCTATTCTTCTCTAGAACAAAATAAAAAATTACTCTATAATAAAAATAGAAAACAATATAAAGAAAAAACTACTTTTCATTATGAAAGGAAAATAATTACAAAAACTAGACTACTTTTAAGTGAAGAGTTGAGATATCTCAAATAACAAATGACTACCCTTTTACATAGAAGATGAGATGGCTAAAAGATGCATGAATTCAAGGAAGGTGCTCACAAATCAATGTATTCTAATTGATTATGATATCCATTCAAATTTCCAACTCCTCGACATACTCAAATGCAGCCAACGCAATGTATATCCATCCTCATCGAGCTTTGTGGACTCCTTGTTACTCCATTGGGTGACCATGACCTTTCAATTCCAAAGCTTAATTTGTTTCATCTTTTTTGTATTAAAACTTCAAAATTAAACATATCTCATAAAATATTAATTAACTAGAATAAAATGAGAAATATCACCTAATTAATAATGTTTATACATGGGAAATACAAAATCACATTAAAAACATGGGTAAATATTGTATACTTTAAACACTTAACAGTCTTACTGACCAACAACTTTAAATAGGGCTTGACTCGATTGTAATATTTTTTATTCGATTCTTAGGTGAACCGAAATCGGGGAGTTACATTCATGAAGTCAAGCAAAAGAGGAATCTGAAATGTCTATTGGACTTGAATGAATGGAGCTCCTCGTCTTAACTAGGCGAACCCACCCCGCGTATCTCAACAATGAGATGAAACCCTAATCACACTCTATTCAAAATGGCGCACAAAACGAAGCAATGCGTCACCCATGCACGAACATACTCAGAAGTTTAATTAACTTGATTAGCTTATTTAATTACCTATTAATTATAATTATGTAACTTAATTAGGGTTATGAAGGTTTTTGGTATAATTAGTGATTAATCACACTTAGGGCTTAACCTCACTTAATCGAACTGGCTTAACCCTACGATTTTTTTGATCTAAATGAGCTGGAATTTGGGATGATGGGCCCTAACACAATAAGGGATCAGACAAAAAAATTACCATGGGTACGCAGGCCCACAGGCTAACATGATGAACAAGGCCCATTAAGGTAAGGCTAGGGTGCTAGGAATAGTATTTCTAAGCCGCACACCAAATTTTCTTTGGTTTGTTCATTGGCTTGAAGGCTCTAAATAATTATGGGAAAATTAGGGACGCTAGAAAAACCTTGAAATATAATTATACAAAATTATAGACCAAAATATCAAGTATCCCGGCTTTAGAAAATTTAGGAAGAGGAGGTATTAGTATGGAAATTTCCGGAGTTGCATAGGACAGACCTGATCCTTACGAAATGGGAAATTTCTACCAGTTAAGCTACCCGTCCAAAGGTTCTCAAATTTTAGGGTGATCAAATATGCATACAACCTAGAGTCTAGGTAAAATGTGTGGAAATGTTACTACCAAATGACTAGGATTTGTGATTTTAAAATTTGAGGTAAGGAACTACGATTTAACCATGCATTCTTGTCCACTCAACTTAGCCAATTTTATTAACTACTTAAATGATACTCAAATGACCCCAAACTTTCTGAATTTCATTTAGAGACACAGTATATCATTGCATGATTTTATACATTTTATTGAGGCTTTTAATTTAATCAAACAATAGCCCTAAGATCCGCTCATGGCACAAAATACACATATCACTGCAAGCATAGACCGGTTTAAGGTGTTATGTTGATGCTCTTATTGACATTCATTTAAGATGATATTTTAGTATCAAATAGATACCATTCAAGCATAAATATTTGTAAAATATTATAGTCAACAAGTATAAGGAAGATGGTGGAACAATTGGTATAAGGGGAGCCTAATTGTGTGGAAGTAGGAAAACTGCCACCTTTTACCAAGATTTACACGCGTACATGTTTCAAACTACTTAGTCATGCCCAACCATACGCATAAAATGTGTGAACCATATGCTCCTCCTACCTATGTTTTTTATCACACACTCACACAACTACAACAAATATGTTTCGCATACCTGGTAAGATCATCATCGTGTTCCAAGACTTTGACGCTTTTACCTTGCAAACACCCCAAAGTGTGTCTGCACCACAATAATAATGTAATGAGTCACACTCAAGTAACGCTCCCACCTCAACTTTTCTGATCCTGTAATGCTATGCATAATTACTGGTAAAGTATAATGTCTACTACGATGTAGATGACATTGCCAATTATAATCATAACAACAGTGCAGTAGCATAGCTAGCTATGACTCTCCTTTTGGGAGTAGTAAAAAGACCAAACACCTACATAATGTCCTACGCCAGTCAAAAAGACTAAACACCTACATATATTAGAGAAAAATATCAGTAATTAAAGAATTGATTATTGGTCATATAGAGACTAAGAATATAGTGTTACTGGAAAATGGGTATCTAAACACCCACAAAAAAGTTCTAGAAACTTCTAGAATCATACAGGGTGGTAAGCGAAGGCTGATGTGGCCACATATCATACCATAATTGCTTACAAAGAGGCATCTTACAAACATATAAACATTTATATATCACTTACACCCACACATCTTCCATATATCAACTGGCACAGTGCCTATGTGGCTCGGATCCAATGTGCCACAATTTTTGAAAATGTGTTGTATTCAAAGTACCCTACATACATTGCACCACTTAAGGGTAGAAGGGGTAATAATATAATTTGTACATCTCTATACCGTTTACTCTCTTATTCGTGAAATTGCATACTTATGTGATAGAATTTGGGACGAGGCTTGTATCATACATTTTTGGAGCTTCGGTTCAAAAAGCAACAAGGGATCTCATCCTTGTAGTTTTATTAAACTTGCAATAAAATGTGACTAAATGGCCCAGTATCGGAGGGATCCAATAAAAATGCCACTGACACCCTCCTATCATTTAAAATGCGAGCCAAATATAAGGGTGAAACAAGAGAGTCCTAAAGACCTAGATGTGTAGAGTCTTGTGTCCTAAATCGATGAGCTCAACCCTTGTAACCAAACAAGAGATGGAATGTGGATCATAATCGGATCACACTGGCACACAAGATGAGGCAAAGCTTCCATATATGTACAATATATAAAACTTAATTAACTTACTTATTTTACTTAGTGATGGGTTAAACCTCATTAGGTAGTTTAATTTAAGGTTTGGGTCATAATTCAACTTAGCGCATGATTTCATACTTAGGGTTTTATTGTTGAACTTAACCGGACGATTTTTGGGATAGACCAGATGACATCTGATTAAGCTGAAATTTGAACCCTTAATTCTAGACACCCTAAAGGTCTGTCATAAATATTAACAAGTGATAATATATAGATTATCATGTTCATTGAGGTTAATTAAGGTCTAATTAATGTGATGTAAACAGTACCCCATCACTGCATAAGAAACTTCAAAATTTTGGCCCATGGGCATGAGAAGTCCAAATGAGCTTGGGTTAATTGGTTTAGTTATATAACATTTTAAAGTTTAGCCCATTAATATTTCAGGTCCAATTTACTTGTAATTGAGCCTAGGTAATCTTTCTAATTTTGATTTCTCATTTAGTGACTTCTGTAATTTACCCAACCAAGATAGAATTAGAAAACTCTACTGAATTATTTGCAAGCCCAAATGCTCTAAAATTTTACATAGATAATATTAGAAAAATTAATAAAATTTTTAATTTATTATATACTTTTCCCATAGATGAATATATTTTCCATAGATTTTTCAATTGAAATCATAAAAACAGGATTAAGAACTTGTTCCTGTGTACTCCAAAAATCCAATCCAATTAACCTTTAGAATGATTTTTTTTAACTACAATATTTTGAGGGTTACATAAAACAATTATTAGTTTATTAGGTAATTTTCATAGATTTTTATGTATCTAATTAATAGCCAAATATTTAACTAAACACACAACACATGTAGTCAACTTAGAACACAGTAGATGCACACAATGTTTCATTAATTTTGTTTAGGCCTTAGTTGAGGTAATTTTAGTACGGTAAATTTGTGATATTAAGATCAAAACATTCTTAACAGATGATCATAAGATATATCATGAAATTAAAATCATATCAAGGTGTAAAAAATTGGGGAAATGGGTGATCAGGTCACCAAAACCTTGAAAGCTGCCAGCTTTCGTCCAATTTTGGACCTTTTCATGTTCATCCATATCAAATTAGTCAACATACTCAACATATAACTTGTAGATCTATGTCATGGGAAATTAAAAATACCAAGATCATACAAATCTGACATCTAAAACATTAGTTATGAATTTTATGCTCAGCTAGTGCAGATTTGGACACATAGTTGATACAAAAATCATACTATTTATCTATGCATGAGAACAACATGAAAATACCTCTCAAAATTCTTTAAGAAGAATATCTATAAGGTAAAAATGCAATAAAAATGTAAACGGTAACATCCATACACAAAACAACAACCCAAACAAGAATCATCAACCAAAATTGGGGAAAGAACATGCCTCTTAACGGTTCAAGGGGAGGTCACTTGGAGTTTTCCTACTCCAAGTCCTTCAACCCTTGAAAGAAGAACATCATGGAAGGCCAAGGAAGGATAGAGAGAGCTCAAAGAGTGGAGAAGAAGGTTGGAAGAAAGAGAGGGACATTGAGGGTGAGTGGAGTGGTTGGGTAGGAGTGGAAAGGTGAGGATGAGGGTGGGGTTTTATATAAAAAGATGGTGGTTGGTTAAGTGATGTCATAGGCATGGGTGTTACACCTAATGAGTTGTGTTTGGATTTTAAATTTAAAAAGCAAAAAGGGAAAAGACTTAGTGATTTATAAAATAAATAAATAAATACAGCTTGGGAAAATTCCCAACATAAAGCAAGTCACGGGCGTAAGGGTGCTTCGTGTGAGATCCCTCAACTTAGTCCCACATCTAATACCTACTGGGAGAAGATCCTGTTTATAAGTGGGAATGGACTATAGATCTTTATCTTTCGGGGTACCCATTTTAAAGAAATGACTTAGCCCATTACGTTGCACTTTGGGCTGGGTCGTTACAAATGGTATTAGAGCCGACCTAGTTCCGTATTAGATGGCGGGAGAATGGACATGTCAAAATGGACCTGATAGCCCATAATATCAAAATGGACATGTCAGAATGGACCTGACAGCCCATTAAGTATAGAAATTTCGGGGACGAAATTTCCTAAGGTGGGTGGATTGTGAGATCCCTCAACTTAGTCCCACATCTAATACCTACTGGGAGAAGATCTTGTTTATAAGTGGGAATGGACTATAGATCTTTAACTTTCGAGGTACCCATTTTAAAGATATGACTTAGCCCATTACGTTGCACTTTGGGCTGGGTCGTTACACTTCGATAGCGTCTTGGCGTTTGTAGTCTGAACTTGAGCATCAAATTCAAACTTTGCCTGGGTGTGAAGGAGCGCGCTTGACACCTTTTGTGTCCGGTCCTCATTTGTGTCATTTTAGGTTTTTCCACTGGAAACACATGAAACAAACATGACCACAATACATGAAAAGTGATTAGACATGCGAGGGACTCTGTCCTAAGGTCTAACTCAACTTGACTCGACCAAACCGAATCATAAAAAATAGGTTGGGCACATAACGACCACCAAGGGGCAACAAAGCCAAAGGACCTAAGGCTAGGGCAACTCATACATCCTTATATACCATATATAAATATGCTGCAAAATGGCCGGGTATGCAATTAGATCTCGGTCATGACTGAACCGAAATTAAAACCATTGGGCAAAAAGCCTGCATTTTTCACCTACAACATAAAATCACACAAAAATTCTAACAGATACAAGAGCATGCAAAACAAAGGAAACACCGGGAAAAGGAGGAATGTGGGTATTTTAGCTCAAGGAAAGCTAGGAGGAGATCTTTGGGGCTTCCTTCCCCAAAACCTACCACTCGTAGGGCCTAGAAACACTTGGAGAGGCTGGAAGAATCCAAGGATGGTGATGGAGGAAGTGGAAAAGAGAAATAGAGGGGACAAGGTCGGAGCAAAGAGAGGCAAAGAGTGAAAAATGGTGAAAATGCAGGGGTATTTACAGTCTTAAAACAGGTCCCAGCGCAAAATCATAGGCTGAGTGCTTTTGTGTTCACCTCTGGCATGCTGGACCATGAGCCAGTGGCTAGCCAGGCACGTGACATAGTGACCATTTTGGGGCACAAGGGCATTGGTCAAGAGCCTTTGCGACCACAGATAAATGAGAGTGAAACCCTAGGTTTTGGTGCAATGGCACTGGACAAGCACCTATGCATTGCGACCGAGGGTGGGAAATTCAAAAGCATTGCCTAAGGCTGAGCGCAACAGCATTGGGTGGGCGCCTTTGCACTAAGTGCAGAAATCACACACATAGGTGTGGCTATCCCACGGGCTACGATCGACTGAAAGGAGCTTCAAACAAATCCAATGCACTCTAGGCACGAGATGGTCACGGTCCTAACATCTAATCATGACTCGACATGGCCTAACCAAAAATAATAGCTGGGGCACTTAGTATTCATCCGAGTGTACTAAACTCTTGAGTAGGCTATGGCTGTGGCTCACACATACTATATACTACACACATACATGGCAAGGAGAGCTTGACCCAAGCAATGCAATCCGGGCCAAGACCGAACTAACACTAAACCCATTGGGTGAATGGCCAGTTCACAAAATATATATTAATGGACTATGAAATAAGATGGGCCTAACTTCCAGCCATTAACTGGTTTATAACCCACCACTCAACAGCTGTTATAAGTATGACATGTTTAACCCTAATAAGCATGATAGATAGAGGTTAGTATCATAACAAATTATTAAATAGGGACAATATCACAACAAAATGTTGACTACATAAAATATTTACATAGCCCTCAAGTTGGAGCTTGAGATTTGTGTTAAGTGTTTAAAGTATACAATGTTTACCCATGTTTTTAATGTGATTTTATATATCCCGGTGATTAATATTATTAATTAAGTGATAGTTTAATTTATTTTTTTAGTTAAATTAATATTTTATTAGATATGTTTGATTTTGGAGTTTCAATGAAGAAAAAGATGAAATAAATTAAGCTTGGGAATTGAAAGGTCATGGTACTTGGCCCTATCCAATGGTTACTACAACGAGTTCACAAAGCTCAAAAAAATGAAGACAGCTGATGGTTTTGGGGTGCCTTATTTAAAGCTTGGTTGAGCTAGTCGAGGAGTTGCAAATATTTTGAATCTGATTCATCAATTTCAATTTGTGCATCAGAATATTCTGAATCTGATTCATCATCATTTGGTTAAAGTAGTGAATTGTTCGTTGTTGCCCGTGGTTTTTGACTCTCGATTGAAGGAGGGTTTTCCACGTTAAATCTCTGCTCTTTTGTGGTTTTGTTTTATCTTATTTCTCAGGTCTTATTTTCCCATTATTTTTGTTCGCTGTGGTTGATCTCCAATTTTGGGGACTTTTCTCAACAATTGGCACCATCTGTGGGAATTTTGGGTCTCATTCAATCGGATCTTGATTTGAGTGAGACTCATGGTGGACAGTTCTAAGACTGGGAAAATTGAGAAATTTGATGGAACAAATTATCAATGGTAGAGGATGCAGATTGAGGATCATATATACGAGAAGCAACTACATCAACTGCTTGTAGGTACCAAGCCAGAAGCGATGCCAGCCGAGGAGTGGGCCTTAATGGATAGGCGAGCCTTTGCCATCATCCAATTGTGTTTAACATAGTCGGTGGCATTTAATGTCTCCAAACAGACGACTGTCAAAGGGTTGATGGAGGCATTAGCTGGTGTTTATGAGAAGTCATCAGCCTCTAACAAGTTATTTTTGTTGAGGAAGCTTGTCTCTTTTAGGATGCCCGAAGGTAAATCTATTGCTAATCATTTGAATGATTTCAATAAAATTTGGGCACAACTTGAATTTATGGAGTTGACTTTTAGTGAAGATATTAAATCTTTAATGTTCATGTGTTCTTTACCGGAGAGTTGGGATACGATAATTACATCTATAAGTAATGCATCAAAAGAAAAACTAAAGTTTGATGAAGTGCTAGGTGCAATCTTGAATCAGGAGATGATGAAGAGAAGCATGGTAGATAGCACACCGTCCATCTCGGGCACAGCTTTGTCGGTGGACAAAAGCAAGGGCAAAGAAAGAGGAAGAAGTCAAAGTAGAGGTCCTAAGAACCGAGGGCGCTCTAAATCCAAAGGAAAATTCAAGGGTAAGCCTACTTGTTGGTTTTGTGACAAGGAAGGACATTTAAAGAAGGATTGTCCCGAGCGAGTCAAGAATGTAGCTAATGTTGTTGATGGTCATGAAGAGAAATTTTGTTTATTTGCTCATGTTGATTACAACATAGATACATGGTATATTGATTCAGGTGCTTCATTTCATTGTACTTCTCACAAAGAATGGTTTTGTGATTTTGTCGAAAGTGATTGTGGATATGTAACAATTGGCAATGGTCAGAAGTGCAGAATTGAAGGTAAAGGAGTAATTCATTTGAAGATGCATGATGAAGGTAAACTTATTCTCAAGGAGGTCAGGTATATACCTGAATTAAAGAAAAATCTTATATCTGTTAACAAGCTGGACCAAGAGGGCTATAGGATCACATTACAAAACAATCAGTGGAAGATCAACAAAGGAGCATTGGTGGTGATCAAGGGAAGGTGGTGGGTACACTTTACCCATTGTCTACCAAGGTAGATCAGTTTGTTTCTTTGGCAGCTGAGAAGAATGACATAACAACGTTATGTCATAGAAGACTTGGTCACTTGAGCGAGAGTGGGATGAGGATCTTACATTCTAAGAAGGTTTTGACAGGTATAATTGATTCTAACTTTGGTTTTTGTGAAGACTGTGTTTTAGGTAAACAGAAACAGGTCAGCTTTACAAAGGATGGGCAGAGATGAAATCCAAAAGGTTGGAGTTGGTTCATACGGATGTTTGAGGACCAGCCCATGATATATCTTTTGGAGGTAATCTCTATTTTGTTACCTTCATTGATGATTTTAGTAGGAAGACGTGGATCTACACTATTAAGAAAAATCAGATGTCTTTAACATTTTCAAGATGTGGAAAGCCTGAGTTGAGAATGAAACAGGTTTAAGACTGAAATGTCTTCTGTCGGATAATGGTGGAGAATATTGCAATAAGGTGTTTGACTCTTATTGTGAACAACGGGAATTAGAAGGATCAAGACAGTGCCAAGGACACCACAACAGAATGAGGTGGCGGAGAGAATGAACAGGACCATCCTAGAGCGAGCGAGAAGCATGAGGGTTCATGCTGGACTCCCTTTGCATCTTTGGGGTGCCACAGTGGATACAACTGTCTATCTAATAAATCGAAGTCCATCAAATGCCTTAGATGGAAAAATACCAGAAGAGGTATAGTCTGGTAAGAAAGTTAACTACTCTTTTCTTAAAGTCTTTAATTGTATTGCATATACACATGTTGACAGGGAATCAAGAAAGAAGCTTGATACAAAGTCCCACAAATGTGTATTTCTTGGATATGGAGGTGATGAGTATGGTTACTGGATGTGGGATTTCGAGAACAATAAGGTGTTTCGAAGTCGGGATGTTGTATTCAATGAAGAGTGCATGTACAAAGACATGAAAGAAGAAAAGAATGAGGAGTCAAAAGAAAAAGAGTATATGGAGCTTGATGAGACAGATGAAGAGATGCCAAGTGCTGAAAATCAAGGATTTGTTCCAAGTGATGAGGAATAATTATCTTCTGAAGAGACCGAACAAGAAGGTGAGTCACATGCTAATCAACCAAATGATGATGAATCAGATTCTGAATATTCTGATGCACAAGTTGAAATTGATGACTTAGAGCCACCACAAGAGATAGTTGTTGTTCCTGAACCAAGGAGGAGCACAAGGGTTAGAAAGCCTACTCAGAAATTAAATTTAATTGTACAACATGTTTTGTATACTGATGCAGGAGAACTGGAGTCCTATGATGAAGCCATGAGTGACAAAGCTCATCTTAAGTGGGAGTTGGCCATGAAGGATGAGATGTCATCGTTGGAGAAGAATCATACATGGGAGTTGGTGAAGTTGCCACCAAAAGGAGGGTTCTACAAAACAAGTGGATCTATCAGGTCAAGTCTGAAGCCGGTGGTGTACAAAGGTATAAGGCAAGACTTGTGGTGAAAGGTTCTGGTCAAAGAGAAGGGATTGACTTTCATGATATATTTGCACCTGCTGTAAAAATGACTTCTATTAGAATTATTTTGAGTATTGTGGCTGTAAAGGGGTTATATTTAGAGCAGCTTGATGTAAATACAACATTCCTTCATGGTGATTTGGAGGAGGAGATCTATATGGAACAACCAAAAGGATTTGAAGTCAAAGGTAAAAATAATATGGTGTGCAAATTGAAGAGGAGTCTATATGGACTCAAACAAACACCAAGACAGTGGTATTTGAAATTTAACAAGTTTATGTTGGATAATGGATTTGCTAGAGTAATTCGAACCACTATCTACAAAAGTTTAATGATGAGGATTACATTATTTTAACTTTGTATGTAGATGACATGCTTGTTGCATGGACTTGTATGGAGAAAATTATTAGTCTCAAGATGAGGTTAGCCAAGAGTTTTTCCATGAAGGATTTGGGTGAAGTAAAACAACTTCTTGGGATGCAAATTACCCGAGACAAGAAGAACAAGAAGTTGTGGTTATCTCATGAAGGGTATGTGAAGAAAGTTCTTGAGAGATTCAACATGAATGAATCCAAGCCAGTGACTACTACGTTGGGTAGTTTCCAATTGTCCAAAGAACAAGGTGCTAAGAGTGAGGAGGATAAAGCTCACATGAAAAGGGTGCCTTATGCTTCAGCTATTGGATGTCTTATGTATGCTATGGTAAGTACAAGACCAGATATTGCACATGCAGTGGAGTAGTGAGTAAATTCATGATGAACCCAAGAAAAGAACACTGGGAGGCAGTGAAATGAATTTTCAGGTACTTGAAAGGAACTTCTAATTACTGTTTGTGTTTTTGGGGGTGATCATATTGATGTTTTGGAGGAACCGCAGTAGAGTTGGGTTTGCAAATTGCAAAAGATAGTTTCTCTGTCTTCAACTGAGGCTGAATATGTGGCTGCTATAGAAGCTAGCAAGGAATATATTTGGATTAAAAACGTTTTAATGGGGTTGATTGCAGGTTGTAGAGTGATAGTCAAAGTGCAATCCATTTAGCCAAGAACTCGGCATTTCATTCTAGGACCAAACATATTCAGTTAAGGTATCATTTTATTAGATCTTTGTTAGAAAAATGTAAATTGAAGTTGGAGAAGATAGACGGAAAAAATAATCCGGCGGATATGTTGACTAAACCGGTGGATGGAAAAAGTTGAGTTTTTGCTCAACTTTGGTGAACTTGCACTAACATGCAGGTGCACTCATGCAATGAACAAGCGGAGGAAGAGTTTGGACTGGTGTGTTCCAATCGGACTCCAAGTGGGAGATTGTTAATATGTATAATTGTATTAATGATATGTAGCCCATTGTCACACTTGAAATACTAAAGAAATCTTGGAATATTAACAGAGGTGGTTGTTAGTTGTTCCATAGAGATTGAATGGTCTCAAAGCTTTTCAATAAATTGAGCTTCATTTGCCTCATTCTAAGAAGGCCAGACAAGTAGAAGGCAAGACAAGTAGGAGGCAAGACAAGCAGAAGAAAAGACAAGAGAAAGAGAGATAGAGAGAGAAATGGTGATAAAAGAAAAGGGAAAAATTTTCACGTGTTTATCTTATACGGAGCATTGAGAGAGAGTGAAATCTTGTAATCTCAATAGTATAGGGTGTGTGTGTAATCTTCTTGTACATCTCTTTATATATTTGATGACTGAAATCTTTAGTTGAAGTAGTTAATTGTTCATTGTTGCCCGTGATTTTTGACTCTCAATTGAAGGTGGGTTTTCCACGTTAAATCTCTTGTAAAAACCATGATTTTTATTACAAGACTCGAACCTAAATATTATGAAATAAATATAGATGAACCAATATGGTTGGTTATCAAGTCGACCGGTCATGGTTCGACTTAAGGTCACCTAGAAAATACCTATTCATGAATGGATGATGGGGTGTGAGAATTTAATGAAGGGGTCGTTGAACCTAGGAAATACCAATGGATGATAGGGTAATAAAGGGGCTTGTTGAACCTAGGAAATACCAATGGATGATGGGGTGTGAGAATTTAATGAAGGGGCTCGTTGAACCTAGGAAATACCAATGGATGATGGGGTATGAGAATTTAATGGAGGGAATGGTTGAAGTGTATATATATGCAGGAGGAGGGAGTATTTCATCCCTCATCTCCATCCCAGGCGACCTCCCCATTACTGTGTGAGTATTTCATCCCTCATCTTATTTGTTTCCATTAGGATTCTTGCATGCAAGGTTTGTTGAAGACGCCCTGCCAAGTTGCTAGATCTCCAGCGTCTTATGCATGGGGTTCTTGTCGATTGCTTAGTTGTTTTGTAAATGGACATGTTAATAATTAAATTATCAATTAGATAATGGGGATTTGGATAATGATAATTAATAATTAATTATCATTAGAATTGCTGAAAATTTAATAAGAAATGAAGACTAACATGAACTAATTACATCATTTAAAATTGATAGTATATTAGTCATGTAAGTTGCATGTAGGTTCATGCAAAATAAAATTATACTAATGTATAATTTTATGCCCTCATTCAGATTAGGGTTCACGGGTCACAGTCAGATGAAATCACAAGTCAGGTACGTATAATAGGTAGAACATCGTATTTTCCTTGTTGGTAGCCTAGGTCGGCCTGAGCCCAGATTCGACCACCATGCACCGAGTGCAACTGGGGTCAAAGAATTGACTCAGTCTGACACGGGGTCGTATTATGTGCGTAAATTGTGTAATGCATCGACATTGTTTTGGAGTAGTGATAGCCGCCCCATAAAAAGGCTACGGCCGGGGTGAGTGAGGCACAGCGATTCCTCCATCGCACTGGAGTGCAGTGATAGCCTCCCCATAAAAAGGCTACGGCCGGGGTGTGTGAGGCACTGGCACTAGAATTGGCAGTGAGAGCTTCCCCACAAACAGGCTCGGCCGGGGTATGCAATGCACCTGAGTGCAGTGATAGCCTCCCCATAAAAAGGCTACGGCCGGGGTGTGCGAGGCACTGGCACTAGAATTGGTAGTGAGAGCTTCCCCACAAACGGGGCGTAGCAATCACCTGAGTGCAGTGATAGCTTCCCCACAAAAAGGCTACGGCCGGGGTGTGCGAGGCACTGGCACTGGAGACGGTAGTGGTAGCCTCCCCACAAAAGGGCTACGGCCGGGGTGTGCGGATCACAGCGGATACCTCCTCCGCATTGTTTTGGAGTATAGCGGAATCGCTCCACCGCATATTAAAATAAACATAAGGAAATAGTGGAATGTACTTGATTTGTTTTATCTATTATACTACTTAGTGTTGTAATCACTAACGCGGAATTGCCTCCGCAGGTGTGCAGATACGAAAGTAGGTGATTGACAACCAGGGCATGGAGCAAAATAAATATGAGGACTCCTTTTATTATTTATTTGAGAAATAAGTGTGGCTACTGGGAAACGGTCTAAGACTGTGGGATCTTTATATATGTTTTTGTTAAATAAAAATGTTAGACATATTTGCTTAATTGTGAGTAACACCTGGCCAGCTAGGCCCACAATATTGTGACAAATGGCCGGGTCGTTACATGTGGTATCAGAGCAAGGTTTCCCAAAAGCTCACATCTTATGACTCAAGTACCTTGTTGAAGAGTCCAATATTTATCTTTCTCCAATGGGGTATGTCATTAGTGAATTAGTGGACTCACTAACAAACCTAAGTAATCATTGAAGAAGAAAAAAATGTTTTTTGAACATAACGGAATGTCGATGGGAACCGCAAAAGGAAGTTTTAGGAGAGTCGGTGTCGACTATGTAAAAATTGTAACAAGATGCATTCAGGGTTATGCAGTGAGCCCTGTCGGTGCTACAATTGCGGAAGGACGGGACACCTGCAAAATGAGTGTCGTCTGCCCCTGAAGAAACAACAGGAGCAACCTGAGATCCCGAAGATATAATTAATCATGCTTATCATCTTGCTGTTATAATATTTCGGGGACAAAATATTTCTAAGTTGGGGAGATTGTAAAAACCATGATTTTTATTACAAGACTTGAACCTAATTATTATGAAATAAATATAGATGAACCAATGTGGTTGGTTATCAAGTCGACCGGTCATGGTTCGACTTAAGGTCACCTAGAAAATACCTATTCATGAATGGATGATAGGGTGTGAGAATTTAATGAAGGGGTCGTTGAACCTAGGAAATACCAATGGATGATAGGGTAATAAAGGGGCTTGTTGAACCTAGGAAATACCAAAGGATGATGGGGTGTGAGAATTTAATGAAGGGGCTCGTTGAACCTAGAAAATACCAATGGATGATGGGGTATGAGAATTTAATGGAGGGAATGGTTGAAGTGTATATATATGCAGGAGGAGGGAGTATTTCAAACCTCATCTCCATCCGAGGCGACCTCCCCATTACTGTGTGAGTATTTCATCCCTCATCTTATTTGTTTCCATTAGGATTCTTGCATGCAAGGTTTGTTGAAGACGCCCTGCCAAGTTGCTAGATCTCCAGCGTCTTATGCATGGGGTTCTTGTCGATTGCTTAGTTGTTTTGTAAATGGACATGTTAATAATTAAATTATCAATTAGATAATGGGGATTTGGATAATGATAATTAATAACTAATTATCATTAGAATTGCTGAAAATTTAATAAGATATGAAGACTAACATGAACTAATTACATCATTTAAAATTGATAGTATATTAGTCATGTAAGTTGCATGTAGGTTCATGCAAAATAAAATTATACTAATGTATAATTTTATGCCCTCATTCAGATTAGGGTTCACGGTTCACAGTCAGATGAAATCACAAGTCAGGTACGTATAATAGGTAGAACATCGTATTTTCCTTGTTGATAGCCTAGGTCGGCCTGAGCCCAGATTCGACCACCATGCACCGAGTGCAACTGGGGTCAAAGAATTGACTCAGTCTGACACGGGGTCGTATTATGTGCGTAAATTGTGTAATGCATCGACATTGTTTTGGAGTAGTGATAGCCGCCCCATAATAAGGCTACGGCCGGGGTGAGTGAGGCACAGCGATTCCTCCATCGTACTGGAGTGCAGTGATAGCCTCCCCATAAAAAGGCTACGGCCGGGGTGTGCAAAGCACTGGCACTGGAGTGTGATTGATAGCCTCCCCAAAAAAGGCTACGGCCGGGGTGTGCAAGGCACTGGCACTGGAGACGGTAGTGGTAGCCTCTCCCACAAAAGGCTACGGCCGGGGTGTGCGGATCACAGCGGATACCTCCTCCGCATTGTTTTGGAGTATAGCGGAATCGCACCACCGCATATTAAAATAAACATAAGGAAATAGTGGAATGTACTTGATTTCTTTTATCTATTATACTACTTAGTGTTGTAATCACTAACGCGGAATTGCCTCCGCAAGTGTGCAGATACGAAAGTAGGTGATTGACAACCAGGGCATGGAGCAAAATAAATATGAGGACTCCTTTTATTATTTATTTGAGAAATAAGTGTGGCTACTGGGAAATGGTCTAAGACTGTGGGATCTTATATATGTTTTTGTTAAATAAAAATGTTAGTCATATTTGCTTAA